>JBBHKE010001152.1:38077-109282 GCA_037447655.1 Zygnema cylindricum | reverse complement strand
GAAATTCAATGAGAAAATACGGCGGACGGTCAGCGTGAGCGCCGGCATCTCGGAATGGCTTTTTTGGCGGCTTTTGCCGAAAAAGCCGACGGATTGACACGTGGCAGGTTTTCAGTGGATCCCAAAAAATAAAGGGACAAAGCCACGGCGTCGGATGTGAAAGGTACATCGTTTTAACTGGAGCCGTACTAAAGCCGTACACATCTTATGCCGGCTACTGTACTTTCGGCTTGTACAAATGATCTGATTGGTAGGTACCTCAGGGGTTGTGAGTAGGGCGCGTCGGGGGAATAAGACGTACAGTTGAGTGTACATGCCTACAGTTATCTGTACGGCTCGTACAGCTATCGCCGATAGTTATGGTTATCGGCATTATCGCCAATAAGTAGCCGATATTATCGGCTAGGCTACTTATTGGCAATAAGACCGATAGCGATATATCGTACCAATATATCGATTATCGGGTCCCCGAAAAAAGGCCCATATCGGTTATCGGCAAATCCTTACCGATACACAACACTAATATAATGTCGTGCATAAAATGTGTCAATCCGTACTAAAAATGCTCGTTTTCTGGTACAATCGTACAGAAAAGTGTCAGATAACAGCGTCGAGACCGGAAAGTGAGTGGCGCTGACACGTGGAAGCCCTCTCCGAATCGATTCCGTAGGAATAAAGACGCGCGAAATCATGCGAACCTCTCCACACGTGTTCAAACGTCGCCGAATATGTGAACACAGGGTGGGAGGGGCTCTACTATGGGACGTGTATCAAAAGTAATTTATGTTAGGCTAGGGTTCCATAAGGCGGTCTCAGTAAGCGTACTGACACGTGTCAGTAAACCACTTTTTATTTGCGTGGGTCATTCTGGCTGGAAGCACGTAGGCTACTATTAAGATTTCTAAAAATCTACTAAGAATCTTTGAAATCAAAGTGTGAACGTAATATGTGTACTAGCTGAGGAGTGTACTGTAATGTACTATGTGTACGATCATATTTTATATGGAAAGGTTTTTGTGAAATGTAATGATTAAACGTTAAAGACTTTCACGAGCAGCATTGAATAAATATCTGTACGGATGGACGAACCGTAAGATTTGTGATTTGCACAAAGGTTAGTGGATGGCAAAAGGAGCGTCAAATAATGAAATAATATCCTCCGTCAAAGATTTTCTCGCAACTTTCGATGGACTCCATCCATCCTGGCAAAGGCACGTGGCTTATGCGACGTGTAGGCACCCGATCGCGGGATCATCGTGGATGCTTTTTGACCTTTTTACACGTGGAACAAATCTATTCGTTCAATCTATGAAAAGATAATTGTCCTCCTTGACGTCACTTGCCGCAAACTGAACAGTTCGACCGATGGCGTATCGGATTCTTTTAAGCAGCACATCCGACGGTCAAGATCTGCGCCCATAACCTTGGGAGGTTCCAATGAGTTTCCTTCATTAATTATGTTTTTACGACAAAATACAATATAGTACGACAAAAATATACGCCCTTAATTAAACAACCCCATTTTTTCTCTACTACAACTTCTCCCTTAGATATATAAATTAGTGTTAACGTTTTGTTGGCGCGAGGTCATGAAACAAAATATAACGTCGATAACACTATTTGTTTCTTTGCACTAATAATTTCTTAACACTATAAAGCGATTCAAGGTGTACCGTACTTATGTTTACCGTACTTTGGAAAGCAAAAGCGTTATATTTCGATTCGATCTGTATTCAACATTCGTACTTTTTGGCCTTTTATTAGCATAGATCATAGCGTAACGCCAGCCCTTATCTTCCGCATCTTCTATAGGTTCTCAGCTTCTCTGCCAGACGTGGGGCGGCAGCCTTTTGTCGGATAGGAAAAAGTAGGCTGCATTGCCGTACTGTTTTCGTCGTTTTGGTGTAGCGTTATAATAACGATATGGCCGTACTCCCACTAGCCAGAGTTTTCATTTTGTCGTGTATGTCACGCGCAGTCGCTATCGAACAAAATTACAAAATTTAATTTGTGCATGTTGGACGGTCAAGATCAAGAATTGGAGACTTACATATTTACGGAATATTAAACACGGCACGACATATACAGTGATACGGACGAAAAGATTCGCAAAAAGATTCGGTGACCTTCAGGGAAGATACTATATGATGTCGAAACTTTGTCTCCAGCGCAGCAAAAGAAAGTAAAAATCTAAGGGTGCGTCTCCATGTACTTGAAACTTAGAGAAAAAACTTTGTTTTTTAGCGCAGATCCGACGGACCCGGATTTCGGGTGTCCCTATGTGTAACAACGACATAGTTACTTAAGCGTGTGACGATTGTATACGCTGACAATGCCCATGACGGCTGTCAACGTCTACAATCTGTGATGACGCACGCTATTTTTTGTAGCAGGTTGTGACGTCGCATGAGTTTTCGTGACATTCTAGTAGTGTTGTGCATCGGTAAAAAACTTATGGCGATAACACCGATACCGATAGTTATCGGTTATCGGACGGTCAGAGATTCCGATATATCGGTCTGGGACCAACAAATTCCATATCGGCGATAACTTAAAAAATATATAGTATGCATACAATAGTACTTTTTAACATACTGTAATATTTTATTGATTTTATATAGCGTGGCATGCCACGTATAAAAATCTGTTCCGTTACCGCTTAACTGCAATTTATTACGGGCAGCGCAGCATATAAACGTTGGCCGGTTAACTCAACAAAACATTTACGGCGACTTACGTAATTTTACTAAAAAACTGGTGAACATGGAACTGGAAAAGGACGGCGGACACAAATGTACAACGGACGCAAAATAACATTATGCGCGCTGCCGAAATCGAACGGACGACTTGGAATGAGAAAACACGAGCAGACGGGCCAGCGTGAGCGCCGACATCCCGGAATGGCTCTTTTGGCAGCTTCAGCGTGAGCGCCGACATCCCGGAATGGCTCTTTTGGCAGCTTATGCCAAAAAAGTCGACAGATTGACACGTGGCATGTCCCCAGTGGATCTCAAGGAATAGAAGGACAAAGCCATGGCGTCGGATGTGAAAGGTACATCGTTTTTACTGGATCCGTATCAAAACCGTACAGATCTCATGGCAGCTACTCTACTTTCTGTGCTTGTACACGTCCGGGGAATACGACGTACAGTTGAGTGTACAGGCCGTACAATTATCTGTACGGTCCGTACAGTTATCGCCGATAGTTATCGTTATCGGCATTATCACCGATAAGTACCCGATATTATTGGCTACTTATCGGCGATAAGACCGATGTCGATATATCGTACCAATATATCGATTATCGGATACCCGAAAAAAGGCCCATATCGGTTATCGACAAATCCTTATCGATACACAACACTACATTCTAGACGTACCGCCATCCAGCCTGTGCCGTTTCACGGTTGAGGAAGATGCACTTTGCCTTTGCGTCTCTTGTCCGCGCGACGTGCAATGGCATCAGATCTTGAGACCCCTGGCGAAATAAAATCCATACCAGGCGCAAACGGACAAAACCATACAAATTGTGTACTTTGCTTTGTCGTACCTGAACGCAAACGGACAAAACATAGCGGATCGTGCACTTTTCGTCGTCGCTTGAATTCTTTTGAATTTTCCTGGAAATTTCTTACACGTGCGACTACGTGTTTTTATTTGTTTTTCGAAAAATCTTTGTTTTAAAACACATCTTCCCAGTGTTTTAAAGAAATGTTTGAAGATGACGTTTTTTGACGTGGCCGTGGGGTCGAAGAACACAAAAGGACAATATGTAGTACATCTTAAATTCGATGATGACGCCAAATGTACTTTTCATTTTTTCTTTTTTTCTGTACGGTTGAAGTTTACGCGGTACGGCTCTAAGTTTTACAGGAAAACGACAGAAAAAAACCCTTACTTAGGCACACGGAGACGCACCCTAAGATTCGACTGATTTTTTCTTGACCGCTTTGACTCTGACCGACAAGTTTTGATTCCGGTCATCTAAAAACATTTGGCCAATGATGAGTCAGGACAAGATCATATGACGTCATACCTTGAACATGTGTGATGTGTCCCAGTGTCTTTGCTGCCGAACCCCATTACCCAATCGCTATTGGAACAAATTAATTATATTTCGGGTGCACGTTATTTTGACCTTTGATCATAAAGTTATTTTCGACCACACGATTTAGTATTTACTCAAGCAGCCGGTATTTTGACACGTTTCATAATCTAATCGACTGTATTAAATTGCAGTTAATTAAGTGTACTCTTCGGCTTATCTCCAAGACTCCAACGGGTGGATTGCTTCAAAATTGTACTTTATGAGCTGTGCGGGTTTACGAAATTCAGAACCTGACAGTACGGAAATTAAAGTACGTACGAAGCCAATAATCCTCACAAGTACAGTACAGCTATTCATGCGTGAAAATCGTCAGACATTGGTCAGAAACTTCAAAAAAATCATACGTTTTTTTTAGCTCCCATTGTCCAATTCTGTTTAAAAGTTTTACTGTTAAACCTTTCACACGTGTAAATTCAGAATCTTAGATATTCTTGTTGATTTTCGATATTTCCATTCGTTTCTCCACCGTACCCGCGTTTTCACACGGAGACACGAGGGTTTCGGGGAAACTTACCAATAGCGTCAGCAATTTTGGATTGAACTAAAAATAGTGTTGATTTTCGTGTAGTACACTGCGTATTATTTATTAGTGTCAATTTTTTTCCGACAATTAATACAGCGTTTTTCCTCGATTGGAGCCGCCAATCCAAAGACAGAATCTTTGACTTTCGATCTCGACCGTCAGAATAAGTACCGAATAAGTGTGCACGGAGAAAAGATGTTTTAAGCAGCTAAAAAATATAATAAAAATAAAATTAGCAGCGATATAGGGTGTGACTAAACCACTTCGGCGGTGTCGTTTAGTAAAAAGCCCTTAAGATTCCCTTGAATTCCGTATCTCTCTTAGGGCTGCTAGCTGGCGTATTATACGGAAAATTTAAAGTAAACAGATTACAGAATCTAAACATGGAAAATATCGTCTTTCTTAAAATTCGGCTTTTGTCACGAAAGGTTTTCGAAGATCGCCTGTACGCTATATGCCAAAAGATACAGATACGTCCAAAATCTTTGTTGCTCGTGTGAGCTCGTAGGACAATAAAATAGGAAAATAAGTTAACCGTTCGAGATAAGCCGGCAGCTAATAAAGCGTCAATTTTCACTAAACGCCGTCGATCCGGCTGACGCGCAGTTTCGAATAAAAATCATGTCGTTTTTCGTGACGAGACGACCAAAAAAAATAGGACTTAAAAAAATACATTGAATGCGATAGCCGCGGAGAATCTGTTGGTCCTCTTATTTTATCACACGCGTGTGAGGAAATATAGGGCGAATCAGGATTACGCAAGAATTGCCGCAAGAAGATTCTCGGACAAGTATTCCGTTATTTTAAAAAGAAAAATGGATTTGTCCTATTCTGAGAGTTTGAACCCGAAAAAAAAATCGAGAGGCGCAAAATCAGCCGTAAAATCGGTGAAGTACAAGTTTCGTCCCAGACTATTGTTTATTTATTTATTTCATTTTGTTGTTTTAAGCCACGTGGCACAATATTAATGGCTATCTAGTGCGACATCGTGTAAATTTGTAAAACGTCCCGAAATGCCGAAACATTGCCTGACGGCCAATAGCGGGAGGGCGGTGTAACGTCACAAATTTTCTCAGCTGCCGTACCATGTAACTGTACGACACCTCGAAAATAATCCACTTTAATTTCAGAATTTTCCTGCAGAAGCGCAACGTGCAGCCCGCCGCCAATTTTTTTTTAAAGATGTTCGTACGGTCGTACTTTTTCTAAAAACTATTTTGGCTTGAAAAAATCCAAACCAGCTTTGCAGGCGTGTAGATAAACGCATCGTCACGAATCGCTGCGGTTGGCTGCGCTCGCCAGTATCTGTCAGAAATATCTTCTCGTTTTCGCATGCGCGCCGCCAATGACGTCATACCAAATATTTCGCCACGTGCGCCACGTGCCCCCTAGTCCCTTTAATTACAGCGGCAAGCTGGCCCTGGCAGGAGCCGTACGGTCAGTTGGAAATCGTCAGGATGACAGAAACTACCTCCCCGCCCCTTCCCCTAACCGCGTGACTTTTTCCAAGGGACCGGGTGCAGGAGGATCGCAACAATCGCCATTCCTGATACGCCACGTGGCGTGTACACATATATGGGAAAGGAAAATCGGGGGAGAGCAAAAAAGTATGTGAAAACCGTTTTTTCCCGGCTATTTTAAGAGTCTCACTTTTTTTTTCGAATAGACTTCCAAATTGGACGAATCGGTTTCCTTTTGCGACGCCTAATTAAGTTTACAACGGGCAGTTTTGGTGGAAAAAAAACATTTTTTCTTCCCGTTATTTACACGTGTATCAATATAAGAGGTTCACCAGATTTCCCGCGGCTATCCCACTCATTGAGCTTTCGCAGGTCTATTTTTGCGGGTCATCGTGTATTCCAAAAAAAAAATTACACTATTATTTTAAAACGTCCTTTTTATGAACCGGTAATTGGGCCAATGGGAGCCGAGCCCTAAAAAGTACAGTACAGTACTGTACCATTGGCGGAAACAAAAAAAAAAAATGTACCTTTTTTTTAAACTTTTTGGACATAAAAAAATCAAAGTGTTTTCCAATGTAAGCAAAATAGAGACGATCCTATCTACGGTAGTATCATGTAAAGACAAAAAAACGTCCACCAATCTCGTCCGGCCAATGTAGGACAAAGGCGTTTCACTTTTTTTTTCATTTCTTGTCTTATTTAAACCCTTCCTCCTCCTCTTATTTATTTTCCATTCTATTTCTGACCGTCATACCTTTACACTACATTAACGACAAAATAATACCCCCTTTAGATCCGTCCAATTTTTTTTTTCTTCTCGACAAAAAAACCTCACTCCTACTTCCCCGCATTTGCCGCTCGTAAGTCTATACTTTTCAAACGATGACCTTCACTTCACTAACGACAAAAAAACCTACATAAAATCACTACTGTAGACTCCCCGTAACCCTAAACTGTCTCCGCCACTCCCATTGGCTCTGCTGCTCCGTACCATACCTAGACCTAGCATTGCCGTACGTCGACGTCACTTTCCATTTCGTACGTTCCACTGTACTCTGTCCAATCCGCACAAATTTCTCACATGCGCGATTCCGTACCTCGTCGCATTCTTCAGAATTTTGGTGCCGCAAAAAGATCCGCGTCCGTACGATAGCTATCCAATGATCGCTTTCCAGCTGGCATGTACCTTTCCAACACGTGGCCACCACACGCCTCGCCGATCAGCCGCGCCTCGTACGAATAGGCGCACGCCTCCGACCAACCAGACGCAGGAATTGGATCCACAAAATTTTATTTAAACAATCTCAATCAAGCAAATCTCACGCTCCACTTCTTCCCTTCCCTTCACTTCCACCCTCCCTCGTTTCTTTCCTCCCTCGCTTCTTCCCTTCCTCTCTCCTCTCTCCTCTCTCTCCGCTCCCGCTTTTTCCCCTACCTTTTTTTCCCTCCTTTCTTTCCCCTCTCTTTTCTCTCCCTCCTTTTTCCCTTCCCTCGCCTCCTCCTCTTCCACCTACCTTTTCACTCCCCTGTTTTTGTTAATTTCACTTTCATCGTTTTCTTCTATCCTTCTCCCATTTTCCCGAATTTTGTCGTTAGTGGATGTCCATGGCTCCCCATTTTGGACCCGGTGCTTGGCACGTGTCTTCTGCGGTCGACAACCCTATCCTCTCTTCCGCACCAGGCGCCGGCCTATGGCCGCAGCCCTCCACACGTGTGACGGAACTCGAACAGTGGCTGGCGACCATGCTGCCGCCTCAGCTCTCCCCGGCGACCGAGGATGCTTCCGCGTCGGTTCTCGACTCGTGTGACACGTGTCACGCCGCGACGGACACCCGGGATTCGCCCTGCGACCATTCCGGTGATGACGTCAGCGACCGAATGAGACAAAGAACTGACAGCGCAGAAGGAACGGACGACGACGGAGGAGAACATGCCGTACAGGATCCCAAACGGTTACGCAGGTAGAAAACCTCTCCCTCTCCTTCCCTCCACCCCCGATCACAAAACCAAAAAATACCAACAATACTAACAATAACAATAATAATAATAACACTAATATTATTAGTAACAAATAATATTACCGTTTCTTTTTCAAAACCCACTTCCGAAAGCGGGTTCAAGAAAATACCCACGTTTCGAAAATCGAAATTCCGTTGCGTATAACTGACGCTGGACGGTTTTTCTGTTGGCGTTTTTTTTTTTATTTTTGTCGTTTTGCAGGATGCTTTCTAATAGAGCTTCCGCGAAGCGGTCGCGGCAGAGGCGGCAGGAGCGCCTGGGGGCTTTGGAGAGACAGGCGGCCGCCCTGAGAGTGGAACATGCCGCCCTATTCCGGAAATTCCGGGATGCCACCGACTAAAGCCCGCTGGATCTCGCTCCGGCCAGATAAATAGGGGATCAAAAGATCGAGAATAAAAATCGGCATCCGGCAGTTTCTCTTTTTGACGAGGCGGGAAAGAGAAACCCGCCGGTAATTATTTCAATAAACGATCCTTTTTGAATAATTTTAGACTCAAGCCGCCGGCGGGGAAAATCTGACGGCCGGAGGTGAATATTTGACGGAAGTCGGCGAATTGGATGTCGGCGGGTGGCTGGAGTGTCTGGACTCGGGGGCGGGAACCGTACCGTACGGACGCGGGGAGGTTTTCGTAGCGTAATCGTACGGACATTTAAATTTGTACGAACCAGATCGTACGAAGTCGTACACATCCGGAGAGGTTGAAGGGATGATGGAGTCGGCGTGTAGTCGCGTGTAAACCTGGATATGTACGGAAGGCTGTACGGAATCTGGTACAAAATCAATTTTAGATTGGAGATTAAGGTGACTCGACGTCACGAAACAATACGTAACGTCACGAAACAATACGTAACGTCACAAAACGCGTCCCGACGGAACGGAACGAGAAGTGACGGAACGGGACGGAATGGGAGAGCATGGAAAAGGATTAGAGGACGTCAATTAGTGTAACGGCCATAATGTAGTATAGGAAGTCGGCGCGCGCTCGGGAAAGGATATTCGTTTAAAAAATCGCCCGCGAACGAATTTTTCCAACGAATTTATTCGTTCTGACGTGAAGTACGCGTTTGGTGTTCAGATCATCATATGACATGTTCTCTGTCTCTCTCTCTCTCTCTCTCCCTCTCCTCTTTTTAATTTTTATCTCTCTTAAAACGTACACGAGGGCACTGTAAATAGTGTGGACTTTTCCAAGTAGGAAAAAAGAAAGGATTTTTGAGAAGGTAGAAAGTTTTTCCCTTCTTTTTTTTTTTTTCTTTTTGTTATTTTTCCTTTTTTTATATTTTTAGCTTGTAGATTTGGTACAAAAAAATGGACTTTCTTTTTTTCTTTTAGATTTTTTGTAGATTTGGTACAAATTTGGAGTTTTATGCAGATGATAATCTCGTTAACAAAGAAAAACCCTCTTCCAATGAGAGAGTTTTATTTACGATTCTTTGTTTATGTGATTTCAGTTTCATATTCATATTTTGTGCAGATTAACAATTACTTATACTTTAACTTGTTTAAACTTACAAATGTTGTTTTGCTTTATGGTTATTGAAACGACTTCATCCTTTTTCCACGTGGGATTCTCTCGGTTTTTTTTTTTTGTTTTTTTTTTTTTTTCTCTTTTTTCTCGATTTTTTTTGTTGTTATTCAATATTATTATTATTTTTTTTTTTCGGGCAGGTCGGCGAAGGCCAGCCCGACCACGACTGTTGGATGCGTCCGGAGGACCCTCAGTTCCGCAGAGCGTTCAAAATCGATACCTCGCACCCGGGATCGGATTTGGCGGCGGAAACTGCGGCGGCTTTGGCGGCCGCGTCTATGGCTTTCAAATCGTACAATCCGTCGTATTCGACGACGCTGCTAGGCCACGCCAAGCAGGTACAACTGCCGTACAACTGTGTAACTGTCATACAACTAATGTGTAACTGACATGTAACTGACGTGTAGTTGACGGAAACTGAGGGAAAAGAATAAGAGAGGAAATACGGAAGAGTGGAAAGAGAGAGGAGAAGAGGAGGGAGGGGAGGAGGGAAAAGAGCGTAACTGACGTGTAACTGACATGTAACTGACGAAAACTGAGGGGAAGAACAAGAAAAAGTTAAGAGCAGGGAGAGGGGGAGAGGGAGAGGAAAAGAGAGAGGGAGATTGTGTGTATGTGTGTGAGAGGGAGAGAGAGACAAGGAGGACTAAAGAAGGAGAAAAGACGATATTGAGGGAAAAAGACAAAAAGAATAGTTTTTTTTTTTCAAGTGAAAATTTAACAGTTTGCACATTTGATTCACTATCTCTTTTTTTTTTATCTTGCCTATTTTGGGAAAAAAAATGCATTTGATTCGTTAAAAAAAAATCCAAAACACTAAAAACCCCTAAATAAAAAAAAAAAAAAACAAGAATCTTCGAGGAAGTCGACAAAATTCAACATCAAAAAAATAACAATGGGCAAATCTTTTTTTTTTACCCCAAAAGAATTTATGTTTATCCACATTTGTAATGATAAACATATCGAAGCTGATTTCTGTATTTCTTTCCTCTCTCTCTCTCTCTCTCTCTTGTTTTTTTGTAAATTTTCAGCTGTTTGATTTTGCGGATCGATTTCGAGGAGTATACACCAGAAGTATTCCCGCGGATGGTTTTTATTCTTCTAAAGGGTATAATGTGAGTTTTATTTTTCTCAAGCAAGCAAACAATTATTAATTAAGTAGTTTTAGAAGGAAAAACCAGCAAGGTTTAACCAAGAGGCTGACAAAAAGTTAAAGGCAAAGGACAAGATATGAAGAATAAGTCAGGAATTAAGACACAACGTTTACATCAAAAATATATTCAATAGGTCGAGTGTATTACGTCTTATCACAGTGTATTATGTCCTGTTATTATTCTCATTTGTTAGAGTTTCTTTTATTTTTTTGGTGGCTTTCCTTCTGTAAATCAATTGACACTTATAATTTTTTTTTTTTTTGTTTTTTGTTTTTGTTATGGATGAGTTTCTCTAAAGAGCTGCTTTGTTACTGAAAGCGTGTAACATTCATTGTTTGATTCATTGTTTTATTTTTTGTTTTATGATTACGCTATCGATTTTCAGGACGAGCTTTTGTGGGGAGCGGCGTGGTTACATCGCGCATCCGGAGACGACAGATATCTCCAATATGTGACAAATAATGTGTGGAATTTGGGGGGATTAACACCCCAAATGTGCACTAATTGGGAAAATAAGTACGGAGCTTTGCAAGTACTTCTCGGGAAGGTACAAATTTGTCAAATTGTCCCTTCAATTTTATTCTTTTTCAGTACTGTTTTTTTCCGTTAATGTGACTCTTTTAGCTTTGCGAAGAAGGATCAGAAGAAAAAACGAGAGGAAAAGAACAACATAAAAAAAGAAGGGAAGTAGGAAAGAAAAAAGAAGGAACGAAGGCTTAAATAACAAGGATGATTGTACCAATAAAACAAAACAGTATGAAGTCGTCGTATGAAAGAAGTGATGCGATTTTGGGGGTTTTTTTTTTATGTATACAATATAGGTTTCTTTTTTATTTATTTTTTACTGAAAAAAACATTTTACGGTCGGGATTTACTGCAGCTACATATATCGAATAAAAAACCGGAATACGGAAATGTTTTGGGAATGTACAAAGAGAAGGCGGATTCCTTTATGTGCTCTCTCCTAAGGATGAATCCCGACTGGTCTTTACAAACACCCCGGACACCAGGTTTGTATTCTCTATCTCCTCTCCTCTCCCTCTGTTTCTCCTTCTCCCTCTCCATCTCCCCTTTCAAATCTCTCTCCATCTCTATCTCTCTCTCCATCTCCCTCTCCCTCTCCTTCTCCCTCTCCATCTCTCCTCTCTCCCCCTCTGCCGTCTCCCGCCCTCTTTATTCTCTCCCTTCTTCCCTTCCTCCCACCTCCCTTCCAAATCCCCCCCACCTTTCTATTGCAACTCCCTCTCCCTCCCACCACTCTCCGACTCCCCTCGTTCTTCCCCACTCTCCCCCTCTCCCTCTCTCTCCCCCTTCTTCCAACTCCCTCACCTCTTTCAACCCTTCTTCCCTCCCACTCTCCCCCCCCCCCCCCCCCCCCCCCCCCCCCCCCCCCCCCCCCCCCCCCCCCCCCCCCCCCTGTAATAAAAAGTCCATCCTTTAATGATAAGAAATTCTGCTCCAAAAGCTAATGAAATTTTTTTCGTGTTTACTTCCGAAGCAAGAGATGCAAAGCAGCAGCAAAAAGGATGGGACTTCATAACAAAAAAATGAAAGTTCAGTGCTATCAGCCACGGGTGACTGCCGTAGAGTTTTGCACGACAGATGGCCATTTCCATAGGAACTAACATCCTAGTTAAGCCTAGTGATCTACAGACTATTTCCAGGAAAACCATGATGGTCGGGTCAGACTGCCTTCAACAATGCCAATGTGATCACATTTCACACAGCTGTCTGTTCTTTCCGCGTTTCTTTCTTTCCAACCGCCATAAACTCGAGCTTTATCTGACCAGTACCAGAGAACTTGCTACTGATCTGTAATCGCATAGTGCTACGACAAACGAATGCCCAGTAACACAAAGCGGAACACTAGCACTATCTATTTACAACAACACGTCAATCCAAATTGGTGACCCAGCCTGCCGCACTGGAATATTCATACGCCACCTCATGGTTACTAACTCTTACCAACAAAAAAAAAAAAACCTAAAAAAAAAATTATGCGAGATCAAAACCTTCGCTAGCTAAGGATATTGACGCTGAGGGTCGGCGCAGCCAATAATCACAAAACCAAATTAAAAAAAAATCGAAAGAACTTAATACATCAATAGATATCATCTGTAGAGAGTCGACCATTTGGGTCTGTAATTGAAAAAACATTCCACAAGCAAAATATTTGGAACCCGAGGGTTTAAGTGTGACCAGCAGATGACTGCCCACCATAATGTGTCAGAAATGACAAACAGGTCTTACCTTTACCAAGTCTCCCAGCTCTTCACTACATTCCAGCTTGTCTTCTCCAAGCCAGTTCTCCAGAAGGTTCTTTTTATTTTGATTAACCACCAACCGTGAAAGCTCAAGTGATTCAAAAGCGTTCAGCTTTCCCTTGGTCAACAAAGTACCAAAATACTGAAGCAAGGGAGAGGTTGTTCCAGGTTGAACAGGTACACTCTGACCACCACAAAATAAAAACAAGTGAGTATCAAACACATCAATTACAGGATTCAGGATTATAGCGAAGAAAGCGAATAAAGTGGAGAAGAAGAGCCTCATATACTGAAAAGGGTTGTGTTTGGGGAATTCAAGAAATTTAATTCAGGGTGGGACTTCTGTCTATCGCGTACAGATGAATTTCCAAGGAAAAATCAGCTTAAATAAGCAACCAAACTGAGAAACTAAAGACAGTTACTATCCCTGGATCAAAAAAGTTCGAGTATTAGTTTATTTCCTAAAACCAGTCTGCAAGATTCAGGGGTATACAAGCAGTAGGGCCCTTCTAAAAATTTCTGACCTGAAACTTAGCGACAGTGTCTGGAGTTCTCAATATGCCCTGTGGGGAATCTGCTGCAAGTTCAGCTGCTTCTTTGTATTTCATCTGAGAAAACAACTCCTGGAAACGTTGTACCACCTGAAATGCCAAGCAGAGGGTCAAAAAATATATTCTAAAAAATTCATGCAAAAATAGTTAGGATCTGTTATACTGTGTATATACTCCATGCAGATACTTTGATAACCAGAGACTTCAACACCTCCACCTGCTTTCAAAACGGTGTTCTTTTCTATTAGCTTACCAGACCTTCGGCACCAGGGAGATTCCCTCGCTTTGCAAGGTTGACCGCAAGCTCCAGATTATTTAACTGCCATAATCCAGCCAGAAAAAGTCAGTAAGAACATGTTCATTTCTGCCGCTAACCCCCATGCAAGCTTCCCCAAATGAACTCAAATTCCCAACAGCACACTAAGATATGCCTAAGAGAATAACTCACCTGTCCACTGAGGATTCACACTAATGAGCTCATATGATATCCTAACAGCAGGCTAAGATATACCTAGGAGAATAGCTCACCTGCCCACTGGAAATAGGTACAATAGTTTGCTCATTAACACTAATCAACTAGTGTAAATTCCCAACAGCAGACTAAGACAAATCTAAGAGAATAATTCACCTGTCCACTGACGAAAGGCACAATAGTTTGCTCATTCACAGTCGCAAGCAGAACCTGTCCCCTTCGATTGACAGCATAGAAGCCACCCACTGCTGGAGCATCAGCTGTGAGAAAGATGGGGTCGGGACTGATACGGTTGCGATAAACAGCTGTTGCTGTTTCAAGGTCATAAACGAACAAGAGGCCGAGCTTTGTGATCACATAGATGAGGCCGTATTTTGCCGAAATCTGTAGCATAAAATCAAGGGAAAGCAAACATCAAAACAATGAGGTCGTGCACGATCAAGAGGCTAGCTTGGTGATCACATATATGAGATTTTGCCAAAATCTACCATAAAAAGACAAAAAAAAAGGGGGGGAGGGGAAAGCGTAGTCTACTTATTTCAAAACAATCCTCACTCTTGGGCATAGCAAATTCCTCACTCTTGCAAGTTGAAGCCAAGCAAATTAAGGAAAGACCCAAGAAACATATTGAAGAAAATAATAGAGCTCTCACCTGCATTGCCACTGGAAAATCATCTGCAAAATCTGGTGGAAAGAAAAGATCTGCTTGCTTCTTTGCAAAAGGAGTTTTCCCTGCAAAACACATTGGCAGTAACCCCTTCCTGGTTCACTGGCTGACATCCTAAAACATCAAAATCTGGGGTTTGAAATGCAACCATTTGCAAGAACGAGCGTGGGATATTGAGGAAGGAAACAAAACTAAAATCTGAAAGTAAAAAATGAAGTTGTATGTAGCAACGCTAGCAGCGGCCCATGACAAGTTTGAAAAGTCAAACAGATCTGAAATTCAACCTGGCTGTGCTCCTAGCTCAATGACATGGAGCTTGGACACAAGTTGCCCAGCCACAATGCTTTTCGTAGAGAAAGCAATCAATAACGACGGTGTATCATTTCCAGGAACCTGAATGCATGAAAACACCATAAGAATTAAAGTCAGAAAACTCCTTAACCAAATTGCAAGGGTTTAGAATTGATTCAAACATAATGACCATGATCCTTCTTCAAGGCGACTACGACGAAATATATATATCTGCAGTAATGTGTGCCTCTATAAAACATATATTGTAGATACTGTGAAAAAAAAAAACCATGGCTTGAAGGACGTGGGGGAAACAAAAGGGAGCTCCACTGGTACTTGGGCAATCAGAATTGAATATGAAGAAAAATCCAAGAAAATAGTCTCCTTAAACCGTTGTGAATACATTAGTCAACATTAGTTTCCAAAAAAAATGGAAAACAAATTCTCACCTTGAAAGAAGCAAAAACAGCAGCATGTGCTTCGAGAGCTTGACTTCGTTGCTGATCCACAGAGAAAAGTTGCATATTGCCCTTAACAAGTTGGGGTCTCTGCAACCAGAAAGGACTATGTCACCATAAAGAAACAAAAAGAATAGGAAAGTCTCTGCCGGGAATGACCTATATAGCCTGATTTCAAAAATAATACAACTCACCTACCTTCCTTGAAACAGCATAAGTTGGTCACTTAGTATTTAATGCAAGAGCTCGCTAAACGATAAACCAACCTCTGGTACTCCTGGAGCGATTCCAACCACGACCAACCACTTCTCCGAGGGGTCACATCGATAGTTAATGATTTGGTTTCCCGCCAAATTTGCTGTCCGTTCAAACATCTTCACTGGCTCCGAGGTTCCTGGAAATAAATAGAAAAACAACTAAATATTGAAAAAGTCTGCCTGAAAGTAGAACCTGAAACGTGTCAGCGTGGAGAAAAATATCAGCCAGGGCCAATGTGTGCCCTTTAATTCAGGGAATTTGGATCAAAAAGTGACGTTATTACCTGCAATCGACCAATGATAGACCGAGGTCTGAGTCACAAGACCCAACAGCGATGGTGTCACCCACTTCCAAAATACAACCTGCCAAACAAACACAGAATAGTAAGAACAAAAAACAGATGAAATAACAGTTATGTTCCTAAGTCTGTATTTGAAATACTGGCTGTGATTCCTTCAATACATCCTCTTTGGCAGCAGATCAAGTTCCTGTAGCTTACCTGCTCTGGCATTTGGTATGACTTCATTTTTGCTTTTTCCTCTATGTTGAAAATCTGCAGATGATCTTGAGTTGTTCCTTGTATTTGAGCTGGGCAAAACAGAATCACATCAAAAACGACAGTTCAGTCGAAAAACAGAAAGATCTAGACCTGGCAATTACACTCTTGATCAATCATTACATGGATCATTTCCGCGTAGGTTAGGGCAACACTTAAAAAACAGATAACTTATGACAAACCATTAGATGGACAATTTTCAAGTACCCTTGAAAGCCAACACTAATTAAAAACTTATGACCAATCATTAGATGGATCATTTGTGCGTACCTTTGAGAGCCAAAACTCTGCTTGTAGGATTCATAAGGGCAGAATCTGCCGTGATTGGCCTACGAAGAGGTTGCATTGGCATCGCCATATCAACGATCACTACACTGTTAGAGGGAGCTGTTTCTCGAATACAGATAAACTTTTCCGACTCCATCGTCACATGAGTGAACGTAATGAATTGTTGATTTACTCCTAAAGTCGTCAACTGCAAAATTGAGAAAACAGATACATGTGAGATGGTATACTACTGGCCCTTACGGAAGCCATTTCTTTAATAAAAATATTAAACTACTACAATACAGCATTGCAAAACAGATACACGTGAGATGGTGTACTACTGGCACTTATTAGATATGGTAAAACCATTAGAATAGCAGCATTCCAAGATCGTTATTGAAAATAATCCAAAAAAAACAGAAATAGTTTATCATCTTCGCTAAAAAAAGTATACAGCAGGAGTTAATCCAAAACACAACAGTCACTGCTAAATTTAATGCCAATCTGCGGATAAGAAAGCCTGCTATTACCGTTAGGGCCTCCTTCATAGCAATCGGAGCACTGGCGGCCGCCATGATGACGGAGTATATTTATCGGCACCAAAACACTGTTATTAAACTCCTTCAGTATGTGATTCTTTGATTCTTTGGTTCTGATTCTGTTTCAGGAAATAAGAGAGAGAGATAAATGGATCAAGCCACCAACAATTAGTGGAACAATAAACTAATGGCAGCGTTCTCTCACGCCTGTGGAAGGCATCCACACAGCCGAGAGAGGAAGAAAAAAGTAATAAAAAAAAAAAAATGAATGAAAAAATTGCGATCAAACTGACAATGTCTGCAACGGCAGGTTGTGAAGGATGCTGGTGCTGGTGATGCCAGAATCGGAGGAAGCGCTGTCCGAACCTGCTGATCCGTAAACGGCAACTTCCGAAGCTTGAAAAAAAAAAAAACAAGTAACGAAAAAAAGAAATCCTGCAAAAAAAAAGTTCATGGAAAAAAATCAACGCGATCGGGCAGGAAGGGTCAAATTTTGGAACTGGAACGGAAGCCGTAGAAGACTACAGTAGAAGTACAGCGCGCATTGCTAATCGAATTAGTGAAATAATTGCGTTAACACTATTTTAGAATCTGCAAATGATAATATTTTTGTCGACGCGGCTCATTAGAAGCCACTCAATGAAAAATGTTATTAATAGTAAATACTACTATTTTGTAGTGTTGTGTATCGGTAAAAAACTTATCGCGATAACACCTATGCCGATAGTTATCAGTTACGATAACTATCGAACGGTCAGAGGTTCCGATATATCGGTCTGGGACCAACAAATTCCATATCGGCGATAACTTAAAAAATATATAGTATGCATACAATAGTACTTTATAACATACTATATTATTTAATTGATTTCATATAGCGTGGTATGCCACGTATAGAAATCTGTTCCGTTACGGTTTAACTACAATTTATTACGGTAAACGCGGCACATAAACGTTGGCCGGTTAACTGAACAAAAATTTTACAGCGTCGTACGGAAGTTTACTAAAGAACTGGTGAACATGGAACTGGAAAAGGGCGGCGGACACAAAAGTACAACGGACGCAAAATAACATTCTGCATGCACCGACCTAACGACGACGGGAATGAGAAAACACCAGCGAACGGGCGGAGGTTCAAGATCCGGAATGGCTCTTTGGCATCTTTTGCCAAAAGCGGCAGTGATTGACGATGGCGGTGTCAGTGGATCTCAAGGAATTAAGGGACAAAGCCATGGCGTCGGATGTGAAAGGTACATCGCTTTTATTGATCCATGACAAAATCGTCTGATTTCATGGGGCTACGATACTTTCTATGCTTGTACAACGCCCCGAGAATAAGGCGCAGTTTCGGCAGATAGACCGTACATTTATCGTCGCGGTCCGTACATTTATCGCCGATAATTATCGTTATCGGCATTAGCGCCGATAAGTACCCGATATTATCGGCTACTTATCGGCGATAAGACCAATGTCGATATATCGTACCAATATATCGATTATCGGATACCCGAAAAAAGGCCTATATCGGTTATCGACAAATCCTTACTGATACACAACACTACTATTTTGGCTGAATAAAACATTTCTCCTTGATTTAGAATGGGTTTCTTGTACTCAAATGGTTTACCATCCCCGAGTTCGAGTAAAGCTTACAGTTAAACTCTATAAATAAGGAACTTTCACACGTGAAAAAATTCATTAAATGGTTAGCGATATGTACATCGAGGAATATTCCATGATTTCCGATACGGGGTATTGAAATTCCCCTCGATACGCGATATTTTATTGGTTGCGGTATCGAGAGCCCGGTACACGACCGCTGCTACGAATCGTCACAATTCTTCAAGTAGGCGACCGACTAGGGACGTCAAAGCCATAGTTCAAAAGTAGGCGTTTTTATGGTAGGCCTTTGGTCGGCGCCTTTAGCGTAAGTTGTGTTATGGGCTTTTCATGTGATCTTCTTAGATCGCTACTTTGATCAGCGACCTTCCGATCGTCAAAATCTGACGGTGTAAATAATTTTTTTTGGTCCAAATGTTTTAATTGGTCCAATTTTTGGTCTGAATGTTTTAATTGGTCCGAATAGGTCCGAATACAATATGAGTATAGTTGTTCAAATCGCGCGATTTTTTCCTTTTTTCCGATTATAACGTATAATTCGTGACTTTTGAATAAATCGGAAAAAAACGTGATGTACTTTCTATCCGGTAAATTGAACGGCTAATTCACGGAAACTGTACGGTATTTTACGATAGCTGTACGGTTTTGTACGGTACGTTGCACTTCGTAGTACTTTCTGTCCGGTAAACTGAACATAAATTTTACGGAATTGTACCAAAAATGTACGGACCATAACGAGAAGATACGGAAAATGTACGAAAATGGTACAAACTGCGGTATATGTGAAATTTATTTTTGGTTACATGTACGAAATAGTACGGACGAAAATTCATTAACTATTTTTACGATTTTTTCAAAAGGTTCAATTCGTTTGTTACGTATAATTCGTCGCGATTAAATCGTTCGCACTAAACGCCGTGAACAACTATGAATATGGGTCATAACTCATAAGGTCATATTGTATGTTTTGCATACAATAAGCATATTGTATGGGCCTACCTTCACCTACTTTTGAACTATGGTCAAACGTCAATGCCCGAAAAGTCTGTCAAAGATTTGCAAGATTTTCCAAATTGGGCTGATTGTAAAGTTGAAGACACATTATTACGCGTCCACGCGTCAGATAGGCATATGCAAGGTGAGTAGTGTTGGCACACAAAATTGTCGTTTTGGGCCTTTTCCGGTTCACGTTATTGCCACGTGAAACGGTATAACAGACCGTACAGGATGTTCATTACTGAAAGTCGAAACGCTGCCCTTATTGTACTAATATTGGAGCTAGGCATGAAATATCGCAATGCGTCACAACAGTTATTGCATTGAATGAGTATTGCACACGGTAATGAATTACTCTAAAAATATCGAATCTCATCGATACAAGAAAACAGCAATTTCATATCGCGTAATATTGTTAGAATTTTTTTACACACGTACTGCAAAACAAATGGTGCTTTTTGTACAGAACAAAAATCAGCTAGAAGGAATTAAAAAGTAATGTAGCTCTTGGGAAATGGCAAAAAAAGTAGTGAAGCCAGAAAAAAAAAAAAACATTTTTATTTTTATTCTTTTTACTGTTCGATGAAAAGGCTACCTGATTGACGTCTGCCAGAAAACTGCCTCCGTGTACTTTGTCTCTCGTAACTGTATTTCCGACAATATCAAGACATGTTGGAGAAACGTACTTTTTAACTCAAAATGAACCCTTAGGAAAAATAAGAAGCTGATTCGTCGTCCATGGAATGAAAGGAACAAAGTAAAGATGATTAATTATTACTTTCCTTCCAACGGCTCCTTTTCTTTTGGCTATTTCTTTTCTTTTCTTCTATGTTTCCACTGCTGATTATGATTTGTCTTGGGTCAATCGAAAGGAAAATCATACTGTAGAAGCAGATCAGCAGATAAAAATTAACAGTCTTTTTACCTTTCACTAGGTTGCTTTGCGAGAATATCGGAAAATTTTGAAAGAATTACAGAAGATATAATAGAGGAGGGAAGGAGAGAGATATAAGACTAGAAGAAAAAAAGATAAGGTCAAGGTTGGTTTTCTATCGTGACAGCAGATATGACTCGAGGAAAACAAAAGCTTGAAGCTCAGAAGAAGAATGCTTCTAAGGACCAGAAGCAAAAAGGATCTCAATTTGAAGCTAGAGCTGCTGCTCTTAAGACTATTTGTCCCATATGCAAGGTGTTTTCTTTGCAAACCCTTTACCTTTTCTTGGCACATTGTTTAATTTCTGTTAACACTTTGCAAAAAGGCACTGAATTTCTAATAGTAGTTGCTATTATCTCAGTAGTCATTTATTTTCTATTAGACTCATGCATTTTCTTCCAGAACTCCATAATGAAATTGCACTGTTTTAACGGTCATCTGTTATGGATTATCCTTGCTAATGTCAGTACTGTGGCAATTCTTCACTTCGTGCACTCATATACCTGCCGCTATCTGCTTTCATATGTCTCAGTTTTGATAATATAATTTAAGTCATTGCCATTTTAAGTTGTTTAACGTCGCAGAGACAAGTTGGAACAAGTTATAGTCAAACGTTCTTATTTTAGGTGGTGTGTAATTTGAATGTATGTGATGTGAGAGCTCGCAGTCTTCGCTGGCGAATCATAACCAATTAGTTGACCACTATGGTTCAAAACATCCGAAGGAAACTCCTCCTCCACCTCCATCAGAGTAGAGATAATTTTTTTCAGGACTTCCTGTAAAGTAATATTTAGTCAGAAAATGAGTTTGCTGCTAAATGGCATGATTTTAGGAGTGCAGAAAGCATGGCCTTCTAGGAATTGCGGAAACACGTCAAACGAAGCTGTGAGCCGAAGGTATGGTTGTATTTTTGAGCGCATCTACTTGTTTAGGGTATTAGGCACATAGAGATTAAAAGAAAAAAAGGAGAAGCAGATTTGGGAAAAGAGCATTGTTTTGTTTGTAGATTTGAGGTTGCCCCTTGTTTAGTTGCCAAGGAAAAGTTTAATGGTATTGTCTTTTTTGCAATTTATTGTGATCAGTTACAATGGCCATTGCCTCGTATTTTACTGATATACCAACTTGGAATTGTCTCTCAATGTTTTTAGAATTTCTGTTTGATATCTGCTTTATTTATTGGTGGCCAAGTATAGATACTTAAGTTCAGATGCTTTCTTTGGAAATTTCTCTGTTGTTGTTAACGGGTCACTTATTAACTTTTCAACAAGCGTAGGTAAAAATTTGTGCTCCATTTCCCGTTCATACATGCTGCTAGTCTGACTTTTTTTTCGTTTTCTAAAGGCAATGCGCTAGTTTGGTAAAGATTGCTACCGAATTGAATCATAAAAGCAAGGGTATTCATGCTGACTGCAAGTTAGAATGTTTATATAATGTTTTTGTAGTGGTTTCCAATTTTTACCCGATTTTTAGCAACCATTAGGTCACTTCATAGGAACATTATATAAACATTTATAACTTGCTGCCAGCGTGGATAGCCTTAGTGTTTTTCTGTACTGTGGTCTATGTTTAACACCCTGCTCACTTGAGGTTCCTTGTTCCGTGATTGAAATGTGCAAAAACAAATGGAAACGTAATATGACTTCACCTATATCATACGCGTATTATACTGTATAATTTGAGTAAAATATGGGTTTACTGCAGGTCGAGTTTCCTAATGTTTCTTCACATTTCAACTTAGTTGGTTCACGCTGTCACGGTGATCTATTGTATCGAACTGCTGACATCAGCAACAGTCTTAACTGAATTATGTTTAGTTTTATGGCTGTCATGTGTCATTTTCTGCTTGGTTCTCTCATCTTTGACAGTTTTTGTTGTAGCATCCCCTTCTGTTTGTATAAAAAGTATGTGCCCATTTTTCAAAGTCTGTTTTGGCTTTGTTTCACAAGTATACAACTTCAAAAAGTTTATGGTTCCTCTCTTCTGACTATTTCACAACATAGAGTCCGTATTAGTGTGAATGTGGTTTTAGTATCAGGACATATTTAGTCCTGTAGTTAATAATGTTGTTAGTGTCAGGATTTTCTTTGATGTTGATATATGTTTGAATCATATTTTAAATCATAAAATAAAGTGTACATATTGTATGAACTAGATTGCAAGTACGTGTAGTATGTATTTTGAACCAGTTAAAACACTAATTTTGACATGATAGAATGTATTGACCAAATTTTGGTCTCGTGGTTCAACGGTTCCGTCAAAAACTCACCATAACTTTTAAGATATTTTTAATTTTTGAGAAGGTCAACTTGTTCTCCGAGCTAACAAAAGGCACAGAGGAGGCACCTGAAAGCTGTAAATTGTGTGACGTACGGTAGTGCTACGTTTCCGAGGGGTTTTAGTATGTGAGCAGTACTATTATGAACTACAAGTACTTGAGCCACACTATTGAACTACAGTTCTCACTGATTATTGGTACCGTGACGCTTTTTAATAGTCTTGCTGCTTTACTATCCATATTAGACGCAATGCTACAAGTTTTTAACTGTTGTATAATGTAGTATACTGACACTATTCGTGACACTATTGTGACTATTGCGACTATTGCTTCTAAGTAGGGAGAGTCCTGTCCGTTGGGTTTCAAATATCATTCCATCTCGGTTGGATTGTTGTAGTCTTGCTCGATGGTGTACGTTGTGTTTTTTGAGGTGTTGATTCAGCGAATCTTGTCTCGGTGATAGTCGCTCTCCTTGGAGCTCAAAATGTCGGAGTAGCTGTGACTTGACGTTGTTAAGAAGAACAAGGGAGATTATGCACACCACCATGCTGTGAATGATTTTATTATATAGCGACTGCCATGCAATAGAATCATCCATAGCATATACGATGTTGTAGATTATGTAATATGTTGTGATATCCGGGTGTTTTGAGTTGCTCTCGATGAGTTCCTTCGTACTTGTGGTCCGCGTTCTTTCGAGAGGAGGACCCTATCGCTTCTGTCCTTGCTTTTCGTTTTTTCTTCTTTTTTCTTTTGAGTATTTATTAGTGGATTTACAACGAATGCAATCTTCTTCTTCTACCTGTTATTATCGTTATGGATCGTCGATGTGTTCCGGATCTATCTCACGCGAGAGCCTAAGGGACTATAAAGGGTTGTTTTTATTAGTTTTTTTAGTATAAAGAAGTCCGGTTTATAGTTATTGTTTTGGGTTTGCTTTGTTGTTGTTGTTCTTGTGCTCGTTTTTCCTTTCGACGTCTTTTGTTGGCTTTTGCCCTTGTTAGCGAGTTAGTTTGTTTCTTTCAAACTCTTTTTTCCTTTTTGCTCACTTTCAAAGCGTTCGGTTTTTCAGTTTCAATTTTCACTTTCTCTTTGTTTGTTTTTTCCTTTTGATTGTTACTATGTGCTCAGATGGTTCTACCATCATGGTTTCTAAAAGAGATCTTACAAGGTTTTCAACGATTGGACAGTTTATGGCCATATTTCGATTTAGATGGTTCGAAATGCCCCAATGATTTAAAACATTCTAAAACGGACTGCCCAATCAGTCGGGATCCAAACAAAAAGGCCATTGCTATGTTTTTCCCTAAAAAAATTGTACACCTTTAGTAAAAACTTTATGAAGTTGAGAGAGAAATTGATACAAACCCACATTCTCATCTTTCTCTTTCTTTTAATTTTTATGTCGTAATCAGATTGGTTACTTCGTTGTTAAATCATGAACTGATCCGAAGTACATAGAACAAATTATGCTACAGTTACACTCCTTCGAAGAGAGCATTGCGGCTTTAGCTTTCCTTCAATATTGAACACTATTCCAAATGTTCACTCTTTCAGGGCCTACAAACAATTATTTTAGAAGTGCATTAGGAGTGAAAAGAATATTCTGCTCCACTTTTACCACACTTTTGGTACAAATTTAAACATTCAATATCATCTCTGAAAATAATCCAATCCATGAGAAGTAAAAGTATTTAGTCAATTTGCCAATAAGTAATTTGTAAATATTTATACAATTTTCTCTTTTTACACCATAAATCTTATTTGATACAAACAATGGACAAAAATTATGCCTTAACTATCACAGTGCAGAGTGAAATTATTCATGTACTGTTTGCTTAACTTTTTTTTTACTTGATGACATTCCACTTTATCAGTCTGACTTTCTCTATAAAGTCACGTTAAAAGAGTTTTTTGTATTCTTTAAATCCTAATGCTATATGAGAGGCCTTTTCATCAACTTAATTTGATATTTTTCTCCAGCACATATTTAATCTGACGGTTGAGATGAACATCCCTTGGCTGTCCAAAGACAAAAAATAGACTCGCAGTAACATATATTTTAAAAACCTATACAAATATATACATATTTACATAATATATACATAAAATATAAAACAAAATATAAAATCGGAGGTGTGGACAAAGAAAAGTTGATTTATGACGCAAAAAAAACAGTAGTGCTAATAACAATACATAGTTTCCAGGACATACAATATCCCGGTACAAAATTTACTTTCCAAATTACCAAGGGAAATTTGATTGCCTGACGTAAGAAAAAAAAGTTACCGAGGGAAAGTTACTCAGAAAAAATTACGGAGGAAAAGATACAGAGGAAAAGTTACCAAGGAAAAGTTACAGAGGAAAAGTTACCAAGGAAAAGTTACCAAGGAAAAGTTACTGAGGAAATTGAGTAATGTATCCGAAAAAAAAAAAAATGAAGCAAAAAGAGTTGCAAATAACAGAGTGACGAGAGTAAAGAGTGATGAAAGTGAGTATAAGCTTTGATTACAGAGTAAAACATTTCATTTACTGACTTTGGAAACATTTAATAATAAGTGACTTTGAAAAAACTGTAACAAGGAAAGCTGACTGGCGACCTAAAAATTAAAATAATGGGAAGGAAAGACAAAACACACTTATATTAGCCAGCTATTTTTTTTTCCTCCTCTTTTTTCTATAAGACAAGATTATCCAAATATACTTGTCACACTAAAGAAATCACAGCTTTTCGTGCATATTTTACGTTTGAAAAGAGACGTCCATCAAAATGATACAAAGAAGATTGTAGAACAAGAATCCACGAAAAAAAAAGGGTTGTTGTGGAGATTATAACCGTCGAATTTCAAATTCAGAACCTGTGACACAAAATAAAGGCAAAAGAAACAAAAAGAAAAATAAAAAAGGTACAAACATTAATCACTCTTTACTCTCGTCACACAAAAATAAAAATACAAACATTAACCAACAAGAAAAGTGAAACAAAAGCAAAAACAAAAAACATTTGACAACAACATCCTAGAACGGTGGTCAGACAAAGTAGATAAAATTTAAACATTAGTGAACTAACACCTCTCTACTCTATGATCAACATTTTGGTTCTCAATGAACTTATCTAATAACATACGTTTTTTTTTATATATATGTGTATGTATGTATCTATATATATAGTTAATAATGTGCGTTCAGTAAGTTTTAACCACAAAACAAAGAAAAAAAAAAAGGCTTTAGTTGATAAGATACGTTTTGCACATTTAAAACACAAACAAAAAAAAATAATAATAAAAAAAATCGTTACAAAAAACTCGTATAAAGAACCAACCTGTACAGCTTTCTGTCAGTTAATTCTAACATGGTGGGACCAAAAAAGGAAAAAAGGAAATAGTTCAAAGGAAATATGGAACAGGGCTACACTGTGAACTTTCATTAACGTCAATAACACTAATTTCAGTTCCACTTTGATTTTTATTTAGCTTTTGGACCCGGCAACGACAAAATGACATTAATAATGCTAATCATCTGCATTAGAAAATTGTTGAGCTTAAGTGCGAGTCCCACAAGATTTCCGGATTATGATGGGTTTCCTGTGGATGAAAAAAACCATAATCTATAACATAACCATCATAATTACAATCATAGCTGTAATTATCTTCATTAGCGTTATCACAAGTTTCAGTTATACATTGACATTTTCATCAGCATCATACTAAATTGATGTTACTTGTGTACTTTTAGTCAAGTGACGAAGATTGTGATGAAACGCGAGATTCGGAAGTTTAATGATTAGAAATGGCTTTTCTTTTCTATTCCCAAATCATCGTTTGACAACGTTTCGTAAACTGTTGATTGTCCAGGTATTTGTAATTCAAGTGATAATTAAAAAAAAGAGCGGGTTATTTTAATTGCCATTGTTTCAATATCAATTTCTAAATTCATACATTACACAACAATTGTCAGGTCAAGTACTTAATATACAGAATCAATTTTTGGACTTCCACTTTGTGTACTCGTGCTTCTTTACCAATTCAATTGAAATTCGGCAATACCTACTTATGTGAATCCTATGATTATTTTGATCCAAAACCTAAAATTCAAGTAAATCTCCAATATACAAACAGTCCTTGCTTCTTGAATCTCACTTGTTGTCTGAAAAGTTATTTGAGATTTAACATTTACCCATTTACACAATCTACCATCTTATAAATTTCCGTTCTCAAACTATCGTTTTTTAACGAGATCGGCACGTCTCTGGAGGCTGTTGCAGTTCTCCGAACCTCTCCTTACATATACCAGATTGTGGCCCTTCTTGGGCTGAAGATTGACATTCTTTTTCTTTTTTTAGGGGCCGGAGTCACAGTCACTATCCCTTCTGACAGTTATGCATAGTAACCAAAAAAAGGATTTGGAGGAGCTAGGATATACTGACTACCATGAATTTGTTGTACTAAAAGTAATGTTAACAAAATTAAATCCTCTATGATGCCAGGAAGCATTCCATAAGGAATCTGCGATTTAGCAGGATCAAGATAGAAGTGTAAGGATCTTCAATTTTGATTGGCGGTCTCCAAACAGAAATCTGAGATGTGTGCACGGAGAAAAGTTGATTAAAGTGGCGAAATAACATTGACGTTAATAATGATACAAGATGAAGCAATGTACTCTGTCCAATCTAATCCATTAATTGGAATAAATTGTATTACCTAAAATCCAAATAAATTACACCAATTTTGTGTGAAATCCTATGATAAAGCTTCTAGTGGACTTCATGACAATGCTTTTAAAGAATTTCATGGTTATTTCCTACAATTATTGCAGTTATAAAACCGTGCCTATTATTTTCAAAACTTTAATTTATAGTAAGTGATTTATTTAATTAAAATCCATACCAATGAGGAGAGTAATGAGAGACTAATTTCAATGAGGATTGCAGGTAAATACATGTCAATTAATTGTGCAATTATGATACAGAAATTGAGATAGATACTATAATGTTTACAGAAATTCACACCAACGACTAAAATCACTGCAATAAAAGTCTTTGTCATCTCTGGGAAGAATTCCATAAAATAGGCACTCTAGTTACAAAACAGATTAGTAATAGATGACGGTTACTCCAAACCAAAAAACAAAAAAAAAGACACAAAAAAAAAAACACCAAAAAAAAACTGCAAAAAAAAAAACAGAATAAGTACCTTCCTCAGTCGTACAATCACACGTGTCCGATAGAAGCTGGCATCTGTGACGACGATGGTTGTGTGAGCCACGACAAAAATCCTCCGGCGTCTTGGTCATCCAAAAAAAGGTCGTCAGGGACTCTAAAAATAGCGTGGATCACCACCGCCGCCAAACCAATAGTAAGACCAGACATAACAGTGTAACCGACACGTGTGAGACCGAAAGCGACAAGGAAAGAGACTCCGCATAAAGCCACGAACTTCTCCGGATCGGTCAAAGTTTTGCCCAAGATAACGATTGGATCCGTACGGACCATAAAAACGTATCCCCATAGGAGGACCAAAGCGATAAGCCATAGTATGGACAGAGGACTCGTAAGCATACTGATGACAACTGTACCGAGAAGTACCACAGAATAGTTAACCCTAAAGTAGCTCGCATTTTTCTTGATTCGGTTGATGGCGTCTGCATATGTTTCGGGTTTTCCAAGCGTATTTCTGTCGTATAATTCGTGCCAGGGACGTTGTTGAGCCAGATGTAATTTTGCCGATTCATGGAGTCTTGCGAGGAAAGCTCGAGCGACAGCAGCTGACGGGGGTCCTGGATTAGGTTGTACGGATGCCGTACCAGAGGGAGGAGGGACGGTTGTAGCCATGGATCTCGAGAAAGATTACAAAAAGAGAGGGAAAAGAGAGAGGGAAAAGAAAGAGGGAAAAGAGAGAGGGGAAAGAAAGAGGGAGAGAAGAGAGTTCAGTTTTACTGGGAGAGAGTACAGTACAGTATTGTAGTAGATGCGAAGGTAAAGACAAAGGAGAACCAAAAATAAAGCCAAATTTTGAATTGCAAGAGACTGCAGGATCGGATTTTATGTGATGCTTAACTACAACATAACGGCGAAATAACATGGAATCTGGGACTTCGGCAGACGGTGGCGTGTCCGCGTAAAGATTCGTACATATGCATGGTATATTTTAAGTTTTTAACGGCCCATACGTCATACGATATATTTGGAAAACTTGCCAGCCGTCAATAGTATTCAAGCCTTCAACGGGTAATTGACTACACCGTCGATCGTATTTAGCGTGTATGTTTTTTTTGTCGCTTAAAACATCTTTTCTCCGTACACATTTGTCCAATTTTCAATTTAAGACCGCCATTCGTAAGCTGAGAATACAACCTTTCAATCGCAACCGTCAGATATACAATCCGACATGTATGTACGGAAAAAAGATGTTTTAAGAGACAAAAAAAAGATACACGCTAAATACGATCGACGGTGTACAGTACTGTACAGTACTGTACTGTAGTTTTACCTATCAAAAGTTTTATTCAGATAAATCGTACTGTACAACGCGAATCGTAATTAGAGTAATGAAAAAATTAGATAACAAAAACCAAAAAAAACAATTAGAGTAATTAACGAGTACGGACGAGGTCTGACCGTGCAAAATTGTACTTTTATATGTAAAAAGGTACAAATAATGATTTAATAGAATCGCGCTCGCACGTGAAATCGCACTAGACAAAAAAATCAATCACATCGAAAAAATCCGTTCGCATAACTCTCGTCCGTCAACAGCATCGTCGTCAGTGTGAACGTTAACTGACATTCAATGCGACAAATAGTACTAGCGTCATAATGACGTCAATACTATACGGACTGACACATTTTGTACGTCTACGTAACACTATTTAAAAATAATCTATAATATAATTTTTTACGCTAATTAAACCTCACCTAAATTAGAATAATGAAAAAATTAGAATCGATTACTCTATTTGATGTGATAGACTCGAAATTTCGAGTGACTGAATAAGAGTAATCTACTCTAATTACGATTCGTGGTGTAGTACATTTTTTAAAGCGATTGTACGTACCACTCACCCTAAAAACTTAAAAAAGTACATCTCACCCTCAACATCTGGGAAACAAATTTGAAATTTCAATCTGGCCGACAACCTAGAGATCGTCAGGAACTCGAAAGATATACGTAGACAGTACAGTAATGTACAGTACAGTACACCGCCAATCGCTATTAGCGGTGTGTACGCTAATCCCGTCCCGCTTTTTTTTTTTAATCTCAAATATAATTATCTACACTATTTAAAAAACAAACCCTAATTCCTAATTAGAGTAATCGATTTCTTCGAAAATTTCCAAATTCCCAATTAGCGTAAACCACGCTAATTATTCGTATACGCTAAAGAAACTTCTACGCTAATAGCGATTGGCGGTGTACTTACCTGTACTTTACAGTGCGTTTTAAACTTTTAGCATGTGATAGCATTAAACGTTTATCGTGCGCACTAAACGTTTAGCGTTTAGCGTGCGCATTAAACGTTTAGCGTTAGCGTGCGCATTAAACGTTTAGCGTTTAGCGTTTACTGTACAATACTTTACTGGACCTATACTGTTCCGTAGCGTTACAAATATTTGTAGTTTAGCTCGCGGTGGATGTGTTTAGTACGGATTTTAGTGCAAGATAAATAAACGGCTGGATTGGAGAAAAGTTGCCCATCGACGCGTCATGAAATGACCTCGTCGAGCCAAGTTTTCCGACTTTCTTTTAGGATTTCATATTAGGGTTAGTTTAGTGTATGCATTTTATGGGTATGGTTCGATGTTGGCGCTCAAATGTTCAATCCGATGGAGGCATTGTAAATTCCAGAATTTGCCATCCATAACGTGCAGACTTCTGCTTTCCCTATGCTCTCCCTTCTGTAGTCCGTTGTGTCGTCGTACAGTTCAGTCGCCGCATACACAAATGACACTTTTATTGGCTAACGATGAAGTGTGCCTTAAATGACTCCTCTGAGATTTTCTTTATCTGTAGTCCCATTGGCCGACGATTGTTCTGCCTGCGCACATGTGTCGCAAGATATCGTATTGGCATCGCAAAGGTCGTCGCATCAGTCGCCAGAACTTGGTACGTCCGGCCATTCCATTTGTTCCAATTCCTCTGCTGTTTTCCCTATCTTTCCTCTTCTGTATTTCTGCTAGGGTCTTTCTTAACCCACTCTCGTACTCCAAAGTTTCTTCTCCAGGTTTTTGTTTGCAGGAGTTGTTTCTCTTTATTAGCAGGCGAGCTGGAGGTTGCACGAGGTGCACTTGCGTCGCAGCTGACTGGAAATGCTCCTCCCCCTCTTAGAGGGAAGAAGATGGGGAGCACAGAGGAACCAGACAGGAAGAAACGACCCGCTATCAATAATCACGCAGCATCTCCACCAGCTAAGAAACAGACGGTGTCTACTTCAAGCGATGACAGAAAGGTTTGTTGTCTTGTTTAATGCTCAGTTAATAGCGTTTTTCATGCTGGCTCTACATTTCACGTATTACTCAGTTCTTCCGGTTTCATTTTAATTTTTTTCTACATTTTTTCTATTTCTGAACGTTGACTTTTAAATACTGCAGTACCAGAATTAGAAGCTGCCTTTTCTTCCACGTGGCATTCAGTTTTTTTTTTAAATCTTTTCAAAAAAAATCTTGCAGATTGACCCAGGAATGCTGCAGTACCAGAATCAGAAGCTGGCACAGCAGCTGGAAGTGCAGAAGGTTGAGATTCATGAGTTGGAGGAAAAATTTGCTCAACTTCGAGATAAGCAGGCCAAATACGATGAAACTCTGATGATGGTGAATAGAGCGTGGAACGAGGTGAGACTTTGCGGGTATGTTGTGCTGGTTTAGGGCTTGAACCATAGTGGAGTTTATATGTTTGGAATTGGAGAATTGCGGATGCAGACACTTTTTTTTATCATTCATACATATAAATGTATAAATAAAATGTTTTGTTGTACCATTTTTTTTTACGCAGCTGGTAGAAGACCTTGAATTATTGGCAAGTCGCCCTTCACTGGGAGTTAATGGAGTGCGGAATCAAGAGCCTCCAAATCATTCTGAAGGTATGTTTTTTCCCTCTCCAGGGTTCTCTTCAGGTGTGTTCTGGAAACGTGGATGATTACCTTTTTTTTCTGTTAATCTTATCCATACACCGTTTAAAGCAGGTAAGTTTTTTACTTTTTTGATCCCTGTGCATTCTCTTCTCGCTTTGTTTAGTCATTTTTCAGATTCTTTTATATCTTTTGGTTGGCCAGCTAGTTGCCCTTAATCATTCGTTTTGTTCCTAGATTTTCTTGCTTTTTGACTGCTTGCATCTCATACTTTTTTGTTGGCCAGTTAGTTGCCCTAAATCGGTACCTCCGGACCAGACATTTTTATACCGTCTCCTGCAAGCCGGTGCACTGGATAGCAGTGACGGAACAGGGAACTTTGACTCTTCTGAGGCACACATACAGGAGACTCTTGCCGCCCGTAGGAATGCAACTGCCAGGATTCTCACACGAGTGGTACAATCAATCGAGCTTCAACGGCAAAGGAATGAGGAATTGACTCTTTGTTTGAAAAAAGCTATTTCCAGTACAGGTGTGTCGTGATTTTGTGTTGAAAGCAATGGTTTTGATGGCTACATTTCTGTGCTCAAGCCTTTTTTCGCACTTCTTGTTAATCTATTTCACTGTCAGGGGCCTTCGGCTGCCTTTGGTAGGTCTGCGAATTTAACCTTTTGCAAATGTCTATTTCACTAACCGTACAATATTTTGTTTGAGCAGTGTTTACTGCGTCGGTAACCCCAGTAAGAATGTTCCATTACCCTATTACTGACATTTATGTGATTGGGCGTTTTGGTGATTGTTTTTCTTCTGTTTGCAATGCAGAGGAAACAAAGCTGATCTGGCAGAAGGAAGAAGATATGCGATTAGAGCTGGAAGCAACAAGGACTGCCATGGATGCCTTGCATGTTCGCCATCGAACGATTATGGCTGAGAATGCTGAATTACGGGATGGCAGAGCAGCTGATCAGTGTGAAGTAAGGAAGCTTAAAGGTATTGTTCTTGCAGATGCTAGACCTTTCAGAATGTCATATTGTTATAGTCATTAAAACCCATGCCTAGAAAGCCATTCTTAATCCATCATTTACAGCTTCAACATGATGGATGGAACTCCTATTTTATTCTCAGTCTTGTTATCTGCTTTTTCTCAGTCTTGTTAACCTTCTCTTATGAACATGGACTATGCAGATCAGGTGGATGATCTTGGAGCAGAGCTGGAGGCATGTAGGAGGAAACTTGTAGCTTTGAAACAGCAGAAGGAAGGTGCAAGTACAGCCTCCATGCCGGGTCTGCCGGCAACTCCTGTAAAAATGGAGCCTGGTGTGAATGGAGTTTCTGAAAAGGAGTTGAACCGGGACGTGAAGGAGCTACAAATGGCGCTCGAAGATGCTCAGGTAATGTATAATTTTCTTATGGTCACTATCTTTCTGGCTGTGTCTAGTCTTTTGGCGTGTCTTGCTTGGCTTGCTTTGATTTGCTTTGCCTTAATTGGACCTAATTTGACTTAAATTGACTTGATTGACTTGACATAATTTTGGTCTTGCAGAAACTTGCTGCTCGGAGGCTGGCTGAGTTGGAGGAAGCTCACCAGGCTCATTTGACTCTTACACAACAGTTTCGTCAGCTCCAAGTGAGATTACTATTCTCCTCTTTGGAGTTGAAAGTTTTGTCCTTTTTAACTGTGATGGCTATGGCCTGATCTAGCACTTATTTCTCTATGAATTATTTTTGTACATTCAATGTCCATATGTCTGTATGGGTTATTACAAGGCACATATGTCAATGCATTATGCCAGCTTTTTCCTTGGTGGTTTAGGTGACAATTTGCATTAGGTTTGGTTCCAACAATATTATTTACTGAAGTAACTCTCTCCTCTTTTTTCTTTTCTTTTTCATTTTGCAGGCCGAAGGAAGTGATGAGCAGCGTGTACAGACATCTCGACCTTACATTGCACTTAATGAACAAATACTTTTTTTAAGACAGGAAGTGGAACGTTATCGCCTCGCAGTTGAACAAGCTCAAGTAATGGTTTTTTTCCATATTGACTTGCTATTTTGCCAAATTCAGTTTTGAGTGCGGTTGGGACTATTTTTCCCGTTAGATGTTTTGATATTGTATGGCAGTACTGGAGAAGCCTCTAGCGTCAATATTCCGTTGATTATCACAGATGGTGAGATTCTATTTTGATAAGAGAAGCATGTTTAGCATGTTTTTATTCCCTGTGAAAAAAAAAAAAAAAGTTATAACAGAGGGAGAGGGAGATTTGATTTCCATGCGAGAAATGGAGAGCATTTTTGTGTTTCCTATAACGCTAACATTTTGCTTTAGTAATAACAGAGGGAGAGAGATTTGATTTCCATGCGAGAAAAGGAGAGCATGTTTAAGGCAGAAGCTGGAGAGGCGGCTGGAAGGGCCTGTCAACTTGCCGAGGCTAGGGCTCAAGATCTTGAGGCAAAATTGCAACAATGTATGGTGGAGAGAGATAGCCTCCAGAGGAGACTGGAAGAAGCTCATCAGGTTGCAGGTATGGGTTGGATAAAGCTTGAAATGCCTGTTTTATCGCAGTGCCCTATATTGTAATAAATTATGCTATTTTTAGCATGTTCGAACAGATCACATGAGCTTTTATATGCAACATAACTTTTTAAAAGATTTTGTGTGTCCAAATGCCGAGACTAGCTATTTTCTGGTGACTTTGGGCTAGCCCTATTTGTGGATGATTTAGGGCTCAAGGACTTTTTCCTTTTTTTTTGTAGTTGGACTATTTGTAACCCAAGATGCAAACACGCTTATGTTTTGCTTCAGCTGATATGGTAAGGCATAGGGAAGAAAGAAACAGCTGAAACATCTGGGTCTGATCCTGTAGCAACTTTGGTACTGAATGTTGTCATTTATTCCTTTTTTTTTTTTTCATAGGGAGGAAAGAAACTGTGGAACTTGAAAGTTTGTTGTTACTCCCCCTTTTTTGTTACAGGGGGGAAGTAAAGAAACAGTTTTAAAACATAGTTTGTTGTTATTCCTTTTTTTTGTGTTACAGGGAGGAAAGAAACTGTGTCAGAACTAAAAGTTATGGTGAGCACTTTGCACAAGGAGATGAATATGATGCACACATCTTTGAACAAATACAAGGAGGCAGCGCAGGAAGTACATGGCCTCAGGGCCGAGGCACAATCTCTTTCAGCAATTCTTCAGAGAAAGGTATGAAGTTTCACTCCAGGCTTTCTACTTGTTGGCAGCATGTGATTATTTTTTTAGGGTTTTTCACCCTAGTATTGCTGGGGCAAAAAGTCTATCAGGGATTGACAGTACATCAATCATTTTAGGATTGACAATGCATATAGTATTTTAGGGTATCTTCTAAGAGCAAATTCTTCTCAGGTTTTGACACTGCGCAAAACTATGTTAGGGTTTCTCCTGACCAAATCCGGTGTCTATTTTCATTTGGGGCGTCTTTCATAGTATGGCTTCTTCTCGTCATGAATAGCTTCTGTTAAATTGGATGCGCTAGTGGTTTTTTTGAAATGCGTTTTCTATTGAAAACTATTTTCTATTTTCTATAACTTGAAATTATAGCTATTTTTTATAATAGTATTTCTCTGTTTGTAAGTTGACTTATTTTTGCGCCATATTCAGAATCACATCTGGTTCAAGAATGTTCACTCATGTGATTTCAGGAACGGGAGATCGAGGAACTTCAGAAGAAGCGTAATGGTCAAGAGGCAGAATTGAAATACGTTAAGGAAGAAGTAAGTTCTGTCATGTGTAGTATTGTTTGTGTGGTAATGAAGTTTTATGCCTGAATCTTGCTGTATGTTTCACCATTTTACTCTCTGATGTGATGAATGAACGTGCAAGGGCTGTCTAAAAACCAATTTTAAATTCCTTTCCATCCATTTTCTTCCTCTTTTTTCAGATTTTCATCTAATATTTATACTAATTACCAAAGATGACTTCATAAATCTTGCCATAACTTCAAAACCTCTTATCGCCCAAATATAAGTATCGAAATCCTAAAAAAAAACAAACATAAAATATTGAATCCTCCCCCTCTCCCTCTCCCTCTCCCTCCCCCTTTTATTGCGTGGTCGTTGATACAATTGCTTTTGGGCACTTCAGATGAGATTATTACGGGAGAGTGAGCAGGAATTGAAGCTCTTCCTTGAAATGTTCGAATCTGAATCATCTGACCCCAGGTGAAAATTACAACTTTTTAAACACTCTCCTTCACATGGGCATCTGTAAAAAAAATTGTCATTAAGGAGATGCTAGGGAAGGATTGTAAGCTTACGTGGCTTTTTTAATAAATATGTGTGGTTTTATTGCCGCTGCCCGTTTTTGGTTCTTTTAGGGTTTTGTATCAACCCTTATTTTTAGATTACAATTTCCAGAATTTTTAACCCCCTTGCAACTTATGTTGGAAGTAAAAGGAACTGGTATCTTTTACGTGAAATTGCTTACAGCGCACATGACAGGCCCAGTGTTCTGTTTCTGTTCCTGATGGTCAGCTTTTCAGCTTTCAATTTAATGTTTCTGTCGGCTGCGCTAATAATCCATATGCCTAGTTATTGGTGGATGGGCTTAATGTGGCGACATCTGTGACTTCTTGCGTAACTGTTCCATCAGCACGTATATTATGCTTTATTACAAAAACAGCATAATATTGTAACGATGTCTGTTCTCTCCCTTTTCTTCTCCATATTTTCCCTCTCCTCCCTCTCCTTCTCCTTCTCCTTTTCCTTCTCCTCCTCCTTCTCCCCTTCCTCCCCGTCCTCCTCCCACCCTCCTCTCCGACTATTCCTCTTCATCCTCCCCCTCCCCCTTCTCACGTCCTCCTCCTCCTGGTCCCTTTCCTCTTCCCAATTCTCCTCCTGACAGAGTTGTAATTGCATTAAGCAAGCGCATAAAATCTTGACAATGTTATTTTGATAACTGCTGGCAGAGATGTTATGGAAATTAAGCAAGCGGAATGTCGTGCTCTGGCCTTGGTGGAGCGCATGAAGTCTGCTCTTGATGAGCATAGCCTGGCATTACGTGTTAAAGCAGCAAATGAGGCTGAGGCTGCTTGTCAACAGAGGTTGGCAACAGCTGAGGCAGATATCGCACAGCTTCGGCAGAAACTGGATGAGTCTGAAAGGTAAGTCAGGCCAGTTGCTGAGTGTTATGATTCAGGTGTTGTCATTTTTTTTATTGTTTTTCTGTTATTGTAACATGGCTCCGGCTGAAACTGGATGAACCAGAAAGGTAAGCCACGTCCGTTGGCAGTTGCTATGTTTCAAGTGGTATTTTTTTTTTCTGTTATTGTAGCATAGCTCCTGCAGAAAATGAATCAAAATCAGAAAGGTGAATCAAGGCGGTTAGCTATTGGGAATTTTATAGCTCTATGATTCATATGGTGTGCTCTCCTTTTTTTGTTTATCTATAAATGCAGCATAACAAAGGGAACTATGTATATCATTTCGTGAGCTAAGCAGCTTGATGATATACTCCCCTTTGAAATAAAATGCAGTATCTGAGATTTATTGTAGTGCTGGGCTTGCTGCTATTTTCATTAGAAATAGGTCAAACTTTTAGATTTTGGCGTGCATTTCCACCACCATTAGTGGGTGAAAAACAATGGTGGGAATATATATAACAGAGTGCAGCTTGGTACTTGGTCTGGGCCATATTATATTTTGTAAGAGTTCAGCTTGGTACTTGGTCTGGACCATGTTATATATCGTAAAATCGTCATTGAGGCCCAAACTAATGGTGGTAAGAAATGCAACAGAAAGCAATTGTTAGTCATGGGTGTTTTCTTGTTACTGGCAATTACAACAAAGAAAAAGACATGGTTGGTCTAGAAGTTTGGTCAATCCATGAGAATGACATGCAGAATGACGATCTGCTTGAAATTTGAAAAGATCGTACTTTATGTCCATGTAGAAGGACTCCTTTTTATACAACGGTGATTATTATGTTTACAAAAACCCAGGATATATGAGGATATATAAGCTGAACCATTGTGCTTTTTTAAGTGCAGTGGGCTGCACTTGTTGGCCACAGCACTTAGTATTTACAATTTGGTCACATGAGCCCCCTGCCCCCTCTTCTTTTGGTGAAGTTAAGTTTGCAATAGGTGGGAAATTGTAGTTTATGGGCAGTGCTGTAGCAGGGCTTGACTGTTAGATTTTTGGCTATAATAGGAAAGTCTGAAGTGTCCCCGCTCTTGCAGTGCTTGTGGAGTTTGACTTATGCTGGTCGGAAAAGTGTTATCTATTTCCTAGTACCCTTTTTCTGGTTATTGTCGCCTGACTACTCTTTGTTGTCCAGTTATTGACATTGCAAATTTTTGTGGCCAATTTTTTTTTCAGGGTGGCTATTGAGCTGAAGGAGTCGTTGCAATCTAAGAATGAGGAAGGGGAGGCGTACATTTCAGAGATAGAAGTAAGGGATTTCTTGCTTCAAAGTCAGCAAGGAAATGCGTAAATGCTGGAAGTTCTCACATTCCAGTGGCTTAATAGTAGCGTTGGCTAATATAGACTAGTACATTTCACCCACATTTTTTAATTATCAGCAATTGTCATTTTCTCTTGATATCTGTTTTAATTACTCACTCTTTTGATATCGCACAAAGAAACAAGGGAATGGCAATGAATAGCAGAGACACTGTCATCATTGCAAGGGAAAAATTGGGCTAGTCTTTTTTTGTTGCAATAATGTGACAAGTCTGTTTACGTTTCTGGTTGACAGACCATAGGGCAAGCCTACGAGGACATGCAAGCCCAAAATCGTCGCCTTCTGCATCAAATAACAGAGAGGGATGACTACAATACTCAGGTCTGACCATCTTTGACATTATTCCGTTTTTTTATTCATTCCTTGTTTTGTTTCATGTATGTTATTTTTATTGGTTGTTCCTTTCAGCTCGTGCTTACAGTGCCTTTTCTGGCTCTGGTTGTTAAGTTGTTTCCCTGCTTTTTTTTGTGTGTGTTTGTTCTTTTTTACAGAGTTTCTGACTTACAATCTTTCCGTGCTTCTTTTTTGTGTTTTTTTTTTACAGCTAATGTCAGAGAGTGTGAAAGCAAAGCAGCTACAAGCTTCTCTCCTTGCTGAGAAGGAAGCTCTTTCTTCGCGAATGCAGCATGCAGCAGCCGCCGCAGATGTGTTGAAAAATCGGCTGGCACGTCTAGACGATCAGGTACCCTGTCTGCATTGCTGATTTTGCTTTTACCAAAGTTCACCAAAGTGTTTCATATTGCTTTCAAGATAAGATGAGTTGGTTTTCCACACTGCTGATTTGCAGTTCAGCATAGTACTTTCTGCTTTGTTAGGTTACTGGTATCCCTGCAGCCGCATGTGGTTGTACTTGTGCAAGTTAATATTGCTATGAGATGTTTGTGGTTTCTGTTAGGCCTGCATATTTGTTGCTCTTGATTCGAAGCAAGAATGGTGGACATGTTGCTAGGCTTTTGACAGTGGAAGACTATTACACCTTATGGTGAAGGGTGTGCTGAACTAGAGGTCACCATTATGAGGCCTTGTTGGAGCTGGAGTGTTTTTCTGTCCACTAAACCTTGTGTAATATTGATGTCTTCTTGCATTAGTGATGACAACACTTGTTTTCTTTTTGAAACCTTTGCCGTTGTAGGAATAGCTGCGTGTGCCATTTCCATGAATGATCTCTTTAAATAGCTAGAGATATGGATGATAAAACTAGTTTTCGATGACGTACAAATGTTTCCAGATGTTTTTTACTGGAAAATGCTCTTGATGAGTTTTGGATGGTGTTAACACGTTATTGATCAGGCAGAGTATCTGTGCAGAGTAACAGTTGAAAGAAGTAATTGGTAGAGTTCTACGACTGGTCCGAGTCTTTGAATGGTCACTCTTGTTTGTGTTAAACTTTTTTCCTCAGTGTATCATTGGAAAGCTAGATTGCTGGGTTACGCTGCTTTTTGTGTGTAGCAAGACCAGTGGGAACCCAGCATTAATAGGCGTTTTGCAGGCAGATTTCTTTCCTGGTCGATTCTAACCAGCAGATGTGTTGCATCATTTCAGTGCAATTGTAGCACATGTCTAGAAAGGCTGGTTGCATTATACTGTCATAATAAATTAGGACTAAAGATATTCTCAGCAGTGGAGGGCATGTGGCCCAAAGTTTGTGCAGATTCTTCTGCTGTTTGTGGGTTACAGCTACTGTCAGAGTTGGTGGTGCATGTTCCATGCAAAAATGTTATGTTTCATCTGTCCATGGCCATCCATGGCCATTTTAGCTCATACCTGTTGCATTTCCCGTTGCTAATGTCAATGTTTTGAAAGGGAATAACTTACTTTTGGATGGCCGTTTCAAATATTTCAAAGTTTTATTTTGTGAAGGAATAAAGAGATCGTCAAGTTGGGAAAAAGTATCCGTGTTGCTAGTTACATTACACCCAAATGTCAAACAGCTTTGAGTAACTGCCAGTGGAAAAGGATTTGATTGGTGGTGGATGCTGGTTTTGCAGGCAAAGTCATATGTGGAGCAACTGGGCAAGTCTTCAGAAGAAAGTAGGCAACATCAATCTGCACTTGAGTTGGCAAAACGAAAGCAACAAGAGGCTGAGAGGGAAGCTCAGTCGGCTAAAGCTGCTCTAGAAGGAGCTCAAGCGCAGTTGGAGGAACGCAACCGGCGGATTGCAGAGGCGGATGCAGAGTTGGAAAAAGAAAGGTAAGGTTTTCAATAGGTTTTAAGGAGCTAAACTTTTAGGGTGTTAGAAGGTTATAATGTAAGGTAAGGCAAATTTCTGAGGTTTTTAATGGGTTTATTATGGAAAAGGCATTGAACAGCATTTGTCAAGCCTGCATTTTGCATGTATTAGTTTGTTAATAATGTGTGTAGTACAGGGTAATTTCCAAATTAGTTCGCACATTGAAAATAGTTGTCCAGGGGTCAATTCTGGAGAGACGTCGTCTCTCGATTTGCGATGTACTCTTTTTATATTGGGGCAGCCAAAAGTACAACCTCTAAAACACCACGTGATCTTATTGTTTATGCCCATCGATTGTTGTCTATCCTGTCTGGGTTGCAGGTTTAAACGCAAGAGGGCAGAGGAGGAGAGTGAGATGCAGAGTATAAAATTGGCCAGGAGGGGTGTGCACCATGAGAAGGGAGGTTCTTCTGTAGAAGAACTTCAAGAAGAGATCAAGGAGTACAAGTCCATTTTGAAATGCTCTGTCTGCCATGATCGACCCAAAGAGGTATGTAGGGTATGTGTGTGGTGTGGTGTGTGTGTGTATGTTGTAGTTGTTTTATCAGGCATTATTAGAGGCAAATGTGGGATTCTCAAGGCAAATGTTTTAGATAAACCAACAGATAAAAAAATCAGTTGTTCTTAGCCTTCAAAACCTTGCACCAATCCTAGACTACCTGAACTGGTTCTGGCGGCTATTCTCTAGTGCAAGTCAATAATGATGACACTGCAATTATGTTTTTTTATAGTGAATGTCATTCCAAAACCCTGAATTGAGCAACACCGTGAATCAGTGTTAGCATTGATAACGCTAATTTGATCCTGGTCGTTTTGCCTTCTGACCACAAATTGCGTTATTATTATTACTATTTGTATTTTTTCTCATCTGTAAATTCTTTTTGTAATTCATAATTGTCCACATCATTCTGGCTGGAAACAGAGTTATCAACATTAAAACAGCCCTCGAATCAGAGTCAAACTATATACAATTAGTCAACGATGATGACACTCGCTTGCTTTGTTTGGCTAAATTGTGCAGGTGGTTATTACAAAGTGTTTTCACCTTTTCTGTAGCCCTTGCATCCAGCGTAACCTTGAAATCCGTCATCGAAAATGTCCTGGTTGTGGTGTGCCCTTTGGACACAGTGATGTCCGAAATGTGTATATCTAGACACGCAGCTCGTAGGCATAGAGGCAAAATTCTGAAAGTTTGGCTTTCTTCATGTGCTTCCGTCATACTCATAGTCATAACAGTGGTAGTGTAGAGTATGTATGGTGAGCCTTTACATAATATTTCTAATTTACGTAATTGGGACGGTAATGGTAATGGCCTGTTGCCGGCACCGGCTGTGAGCATATATAGTTGTATGTAGCTCTGCGGATGTAGGTAGGACCAGTTCTGGTCTCATGCATGTGTAAGGTAGAGGGCATTTGGGCATTTGGGTACAAAATGGGATACAGAAGGCCAGAAAAATGGCCAATTTGTTCAAATATCATGTCGTCCGTTTCAGTTAACTCTTAACGGAGGTGAGATAGTGAGTTACATTTCTGCATGGTTTCAAGATACCCTTTCTGAAGTGACGAAGCTATAAAAGGGATTATAGGGCAGGGAAGAGAGGACAGATCTGAAGGAGTGTTGCCGGTTTCATTGTTTTTTTTTTTTTTTTTTTTTTTTTTTAGAAATGGCCTCTGTTATAATCTCAATATCCTACATATTGCAGGTTACGATCTGTGCTATTTCAACTCATTCTTGCACATTTGGGGGAAATGATTTTTACAACTATTCAGTCCAGCAACAATCTCAACTCAAAGGTGTTGTTGCATTGCCTTAGAATTTATGAAATCCACATCACCAGTATCTAGCAAGTGGCGGCTCTGTTAAACAACGGTCCAATTCCAAGAAATATTTGGAAAATATCTGTTAGTAATTAATGTGTCAGTTCATCTTTTTTGAAGATGTAAGTGCTAGGATGCTTGCTAACTGTGTAATTATGGGATTTATCAAGTCAACTTTATTGGCCGGCATGTCTTGTAAGTCTTTGTGTTAACTGTCTTCGCAGAATGATTCCTGTTGTTATTGTTTTAAGGCGTTTGTTTGTCCAATTTTCTAGTGGTAAAGGGTTTTCCATGTTGGTTTTCCATTTTTTATTTGTAGGAAGGTTGTCTGTATCACGGCTTTTGTTTTGCCCCTCACGATATCACACGTAAAGTTTTTCTTTTCATGTCGCTCACTCGTTTCACCAAATGTTATTTACTTTCGAGTAAATGGCAGTTCTAGTTTTATTTATTTAATTAGTTTACCCAAAGCGCATTTCACAACATTGATATTGTAGTAAATGTCTATTAGTGCTCCATTGGATGTGGATGACAGATTATTGTCACTGAAATCAGCAGGATTTGTGTTTAGACAACATGGAGAATAGTTTGGAGCATGTAGTGGTCTATCTTGATCGGCTGACGAAACGACTTGAGACTTGAATGCAATCAGCTTTTGTAAGTTGATCAGAAGTTCACTGTGAATATATAATGACAGGGTCAAAGCTGCTGAGGTTTTTGTGTCTGCTGAGCTCAAAATAACGATTTCAAGACATTTGCCTCACTTGTATTTTTTGTGGTTCTTAATCAACCACAATGTTTGAACCGAAAATGTCTTAGTGCTCAATGTCTCTGTGTGCACAGCAATCCTCTTAGTAAATTTAGTTTAGTAAATGAAATCTGAGCAATTTTGTTGGAAAGCATAAAAATGGTCAATCTAATTGGAAAAGCCTGATTACAGGTGTGGAATGAAAAGCTAATTGGAGGTCAATGGTTTTTGAGAACACAACTATTACAAAAGTACGATGGTAAATCGATTGAGTACATGGGAACCAGATAGACAGCAAAGCCAGAACCCAAAAACTACATGTAGAGGGCAGCAGTCAAAACGGAAAAACTATGTGAGAGGAACTAACACGCAGGTGAAGGACACGGAAATCGTGTAGTTTGACCTTTATGCTTAACCATCCAACTGTTTTCCGTATCCCCTTTCTTGTCTCCCTTCTTATTTTACTCCATTCCACTCCTAGACTCTAACTCTCACTAAAGGAAATAAAAAACTAAATTAGTAACTCCCACTAAAGGCATTCGTGTTTTAAAATGCTCTTGGACTTAAGTCCTTTTTGTGACCCAATTTTTATACTTTGCTCTTCACACCAATTTGGCCAGTATAGACGACTATCCAAACTTTTGGACCCTCAATTGGCTTTCGCTCATTTCACGAGAGACCGTCTTTCCTTCCTTACCCGTACTCACTTCCAACCTTTTTTTAATCTCTTTACGCATTCGATGAACGTGTAGTGTATGTCCTCCAGGGTTTCATTGAATGTGAGGCCCTCGATCACGATTCTAGGTATTTGGCTCACATTCGAGCATCTTTTTTCGTGTACAAAAGGGGCTGGATTTTATTTCAGAGCTCTAGTAACTCGCGTCACCTACGTAGGGAGTTGATGTCTTATTGCTTCCATGCTCATCCCTCGAGTTTTGGGTGAGGATGATACCGTTCTTGCTCTCATAACCTACTGGGTTCCCAACGGTGGCTTCTCTTTTTAGCAATCCATTTTGACGGTAGTCAGTTCCCTTTCTCCTCTAACGCTAGTGGAAATGCCGATTATATCCGCCCTTAAAACATACCCTTCTGCGAGTGGCCATTTGTTCATTTATGAGAAGGTTGTTGCTACCACTCGATCAAACCTTTTTCGAGGCGTTTATTAGTTACTATGCACATATTCGAAAGGTTGGATTTTGGTTGGACATATACTTTGCACTCTTTCTTTCAAGCTCGCTCGACTCCCTTGGATTGGACTCCCTCGTCCTTATTTGCTCGCCTTTGTCGTTTGCTCGAGTGGCCATGTTCTCGAGCCCGATATCTTCCATTTGCTTCGTACTTCCTAAGTAGAGAAGGAGAGACGCAATGATTCAGGCACACCACACTATTTATGATTTCATTACAAGCATTCTTTATGAGGGAAGAGGGAGACAAAGTTTGTCAATTGTGGCTTAAGAGACTCGACATGCTCGGGTGTTTGCGTGACGACGTTAGGAAGAAGGAGTGTGACTATGCATGTCGTGAAGCTATAGATGACTTCGTTCTAACAAAGTTCATGGTTTTTTAGGGTTTTTAGGTGTTGCGTTGGATGAGTACCTCTATACTTGTGATTGGTGGTCTTTTGAGTGGAAGGGCCATGGGCGCCCTCCACCTTTAATCCTCACATCTTTGAAGCGTCAATATATACAAGGCTCTTTTTTTTTGCTTTTACAAGGTTTGCGGGCTTTCATTCTTGCTCGTTTTGCCATTGTAGGGATGGATCGCCGTCGTGTCTTAGATCTCCCTCGGCATGCCCAATCGAGCTTGGGGGGTTTACGGCATTGGTTTGTGGGGTTTTAGATTTGTTGGGGGTTTTTTGGGTAGTTTTTGTTAGGGTTTTCTATCTTTGCAGTTGGTTTTTTTTTTGTTGTTCTTTTTCGTGTACTTTGTTAGTTTGACCTTCTCTGTGTGTTCGTCCCTTTCAAGTTATTAGGCTTGTTCCCCTCGTGTTAGGCTTTTTTCGGTTTTTATTTATTTTTCTTTTGCTATTTTCCTATGTTTTAGATAGTGTACCATCGCGTTTTCTTAATAAAACTCAACTTCGTTTATAATTTCATGATAGAGATTCCCAAAACATACTTATTTGAAAATGGGAACTCTCTTGGACTCTTTTTAAAAAATGGGTAATGCCGATGCATATAATTTAAACATACAATTTAAATGGATGTATTCCCTTACTTTAAAAAAAATAATAGGTAAGCTTGTGGATACTTCTCCAACATACATACATTTTTCAAAAACGGGTAAGTTCGCATACATACTTTCAGCACACATACTTATCCTGTGTATAACAAACTAAAAAAAATGGTACTATTTTAGGTAGGTGGTCGGTGTTTTTTTTATTATTATAAAAAATGGGTTCTTCTCATACATCTTTTTCGATGTACAGACTTTCTCAAAATCAGGTAAAATTTCCGTGCATACTTTTTCAACGTAGATGTTTTTTTCAAAATTGGGTAAATTCCCATTACTTTAATATTTGTTTTCCATACAAACAGTTTCAAAATGGGTAATTCACATATATACTTTTTCAATATACATATGTTTTAAAAAATAGGTAAATTCCCACGAACTCATACATACTTTTTCAAACCGTTGAAAGTCTCGACTCTATGCCTCGACAAGTCTACCGTATGGGATGGCTTCGTCACGTCACAATCCTTGCTGTTTTCTGGAACTGATTCGAAACTGCAACATCTCCATAGAAAACCTCTACCTCAGTTGGAGAAATTTGTTTGCTTACGGCTCTTCCGCATAAGTATTGTAGCCTGCAGATACATTTCGCGCACCGTACTTGAATTTAAAGGAAAGATAACGAATGTTCTTATAATACATTGTACTTGCACTTAATTTTAGAGAAAAACTGATAATGGGTTGTATAATACATGATAATTACACTTAATTCTAGGAAAAAACTAAGAACAGTTTGTACCACATGTGATCCAAAAAAGGTTTATACAAAAGAGTTCAGGCGAGAACAGTGTCCACTACTATTAGAGTGTGTTACTTTGTTACAGCGATTGAAGACTGATATTTGTACAAAGGTACCACAATTCAGGTGCATTTCAAATTGATTCATGTTTTGCACTTAACAGTTTTCATTCATTGACTCCAAAATACAACGGAATTGGTTGATTCACGAACAATGTTACTAATGGTGAATATAGCAATAGGAAAGAGTTTGCGTTGACGGTATAGTTTTTGCGAGGTGACATTTTTTGAGTCATTGAAACTGCATTTTTCTTTGTTCCAAGAAAATCCATACATCATTAACAAGTCCTGCGGCTTTGAGATGGCCATTCACTACCATTAAGATGGTTCTTAAAAGGACCAGTTAAAAGAATCTGTTCGATACAAAATCTAGGTTGTATGCAAAAACCTGATATGAAATAATGGTGGCAATATAAGTGTTGTATTATCATTGGTTAACATGAGATATTGTATGTGTTACTAATTTACATAATGTCACCATTTTTTTCCCAAATCAGGTACATTTCACACCAATGTTTTGTCCAAACAAATTCACCTTGAAAACCCCATCTTATAAAGTGGTGAGTGGCCATCTCATCGGTCGGAAGTTTGCAACAGTCCACAACAATTGTGTACAAGGTCCAAGTACAATTAGGTCTTTTCAATATAAAATATGCAATACTTTAAAAAAAAACTGCAAGGGATAGTCTAACTTGACAATTGTTATTTACAACAAAAACTTTCTAATGCAATAAGCTACCCCATTGTTCGCCAAAATTAAATGTTGAACACCAAAAGTAAAAGAAGGGCACAATCAACCTTGCAAAACATTCCATATTCTGTTCTAACGAGAAGAATAAAAAAGTTCCTTCTATATCCAAAACTTATATTATTACAGTTGCCTTCTTTAACAATAAGGACATTCTAAATTTAAAAAGATTCTTCTTCCACAAACCATTATTACTGTGGACAACCACTTGGACCTAAATGGACATCCCACAGTTAGGCACATGGTTGTTAAACTTGTACTAAATAGTCTAACATAGTTCATAAACTTTATTACTATTAAATCAATGTGTTCCATATGCAATTGGTTTGTTTTTTTCAAACAAAATTTTATCGAATATACGACCATGTACAACTAGGCACCTAACCTTTTAAAACAACAAAAAAAATTGAGCCTATTCTAAATGTTTGGATGATGAGTGAGACAATGGTCCCCAATGTACCCATCTTTTGTTTTTTGGACCTATCCTAGAATCCAAAAGATGAATTGGAACATTGTCCCCAAACATACCAAACTTGACCTAATCAATTTGTCCTTTTCCAACTTGCTAAGAAGTCTTATCTTTTGTTGGGTTACATTTTGTCACAATGTATTAAGTTTCTTTTTAAACCATCTACTGCTTTATAAGTCAGCTTGTATCGACCATAAAAGCAAAACAGTTAGTACTCTCGTTTTTACTGAATGTAAGAAAAAGATAAAATTTCCGCCTTCGAAGATACACAAAATAATCGTACACATTCCTCTTTTTCCTTTTTTAAGACCAGCAATAGTCTTTCAAAACCCGAATCCGATGGACCCATTTTTGCATGTAAGACTCGTCCCTTTTCTCTCTTCCCCTCTCCGCTCTCTTGAGCACCTCTCTCCCTTTACTACAAACCGGAATTCTCTCCCTTTCCCTCTCTCCTTCCATATTTCTAAGAAACGACCCAAAAAGCGTAGAGACTGTTCCTGTTGACCCCCAATTCCCACTCGTCGACTCTCCTTGTAATTCGACATTTTTTTTCTCTCCCTCTCCCTCTCCCCCCGCAGAACTGGAGCCATTACCGCACCAAGTTTCAGCTCCACCTAATCTGTCGCAATTTCCTCCCTTTCCCTCTTCTCCTTCGCCTTTCTCCTTTTCTTCCCTTCTCTCACTGCAGCTTTGTTGTCCTTCTCTCTCCACTCCCTTTCTCTCTCTGCCCTCTCTTCCTCTCTTCCCTCCGTCCTCTTCCTCCTCTCTCACACCTTCCCCACCAACCTCTCCTCTCATCTTCCCACAACCGTCAAACGAACTCGAAATTTCTTTCCCTCTCTCCTTCATTGAAGAACATGCTAGAGGTTCCAAAAAAAGTACAGGAGTACAAGAATTAATGTGGATCGAGAGAGGGGAGAGTGGAGACTGTGGAGAAGGTGTGGAAATGGGAGACATAGAAATGGGAGAGCCATTTTCATAAAATTGAATGGAGGTTGGTGGAAAAGGAAATCCGTTTATTCTCCGCAAGTTTTGACTTTGACTTTCAGTTTGACTTTGACTTTGACTTTCTTTCTCCATGGAGCTTCGGGTTGTCCTTATTATCATCAGAGTGGGGCAGGTGGTATTTCCCCCTTTCTCTCCCTCACCGTCTCCCTCTCTCTCTCCCTCTCTTCCTCCTCCTTCCACCCTTAAAGACAGGAGATTTCTGCTGCGGAACCTTCTGGTTTTTTCTCCTGGAGCCTCAACAAAGGGAGGAAAAGGACGAGGGGAAGTCGAAATGCCAGCTGTCATCAAATCCGCCGCCGCAGAAAGAGACGAGGAAATGGACGAAAAGGATTTTGTTTCAGCTGTTGATGCAGAAAAAGACGAAGGTGAAGGGCTTTCAGAAAAAGACAAACTCGTGCCAGCTGGACTGTCCGGAGCCGAAGAAGTCCCGAAAGGAAGCACTAAAAGACGATCAAATCCCATTCTCCCTCTCAATGGAGGCCTCTTATTAGTTCCCAAAGATTTTGATCGTTCTAAATGAGACCGTCCCTTCCCATTTCCCTCTCCTTCCCCTCCTCCTCCCTCTCCTCCTCCCAAAAGCCATGGATGAGACAAAACCTCTTCTGCCGACGGTCTTTTAGAGGGGTTTGTATCCAATAACCTCTTAATTAATTTTTTTGCCGAGTCGGAAATTGAAAGCCACCGTTCTTTTGATAATTTCAATTTACCCCTTTTTATCCTTCTCCCCAATTCCTTTTGAGTCGACCCCAAAAAAGGAAGTTCTCCTCCCAAAATTGCATATAAAATAACTCCTAAACTCCACATATCGGATTCTTTTCCGTATTCTCGACCAATCACGAGCTCCGGAGCACTATATAGAGGAGTAGGACATTGAAGAGTACTCTTTTGGGTTTTTGAAAAAGGACAAAAATGCTTACAAGAAGGGTCTACAAAAACAGAGAGTCCAAAATCCCCAACCTTCACATTTCTACCGCTTTTCCCCCTTTGTACCCCGTCTTTTTCCCTCTCAAAATTATCGATAAAATCACTCAAACTATTTTCTGGGTTTTGAGAAGGGTTTCCCAAACTATTTGTCACATTCCTATTCCCATTTTCCCCTCCCCATTCTATCCTTTCTGACTGCCACGTGTCACTTTCTGAAGGGTTTTCCCACGACCCGGAATCCGACCGAAAGCTGCGAACTTTCCTGGAAGTTTCCCCTCCAAACTGAAAACAGCTACTAGAACAGCTTTCCATGCTACACTCTCTCCGTAAAACTCCGTCGAAATCGTCTTCTCCGTTAAACCGAACGTCGATGCCGTCGAACGGAATTCCCGTTCCGTTCGACGGAGGTTCCATGTCCTCCGTAATGTCCCACGGTTCCGTTAAAAGAATATTTTCCGGCTTCAAATCTCGGTGTACGATTCCTTTTTTGTGACAAAAGTCGACCGCTTCGACGATTTCTCGGAAGATTCCGGAAGCTTCCGGTTCGGGAATTCGTCCTTTTTCCGCGATCAAACTGAAAAGTTCCCCACCATAACAACATTCCATTATAATGTGGATACTGGAGGAATCTTCAAAAACCCCTTTTAAATGTACAACATTGGGGTGCGATCGACCCTCGGATAAATAGCGCATAATTTTTACTTCCCTACGCACGTCTTCGACGTCGTTTGGGGTTTTTAAAATACATTTTTGAATGGTTTTACATGCGAAAGTTTCCCCAGTTTTCCGTTCCACGCAAAGCCGTACGACACCCAAACACCCATTTCCTATCTCCTTCCCAAAACTAAAATAAGTTTCTATCTCTTCTGTCTCTTCCTCCAGAATTTGCGGCCACAATCCCATTTTTTCCCCTCTCTCTCTCCTCCTCCCTTCCTTCCCCTCTCTCTCTCCCTCTCTCTCTCCTCCTCTTCCCCCCTCCTCTCTCTCTCTCCCTCTCTCTCTCTCTCTCCCCTTCTCTGTCTTTCTCTCTTCTTTTAGATGCCTCTCCCTCTTCTTCCTCTCCCTCTCATTCTCTGTCCTCCCCTTGTCAGGAAGTCTCTCTGGAAGAAGCTATGGAGAAATGGTCCCGAGGACGTACGGGGAAACAGTACGGAATGTACTTTTTGCGTCATCCAGTTTTTTTTCTTATTCCGCCGTCCATTTCCTTTTTCTTCCCGGCGCCGGGAAAAAGCTAGCGGTAACCGTGTACAACTGCCGCGGGAAAAAGTACAGTACACTTGGCATTTGGAGACGGGAGAGTGGCAAAAAAAGGGCCGCCTGCTGTAAAGTCTGCCGTCATTGGTGCCGTACTATTATTGTGTACGACTTGAATCAAAATTGAACCGGAATAGTACTAAAACTGTACGAAATTGTAATCCAATGGACGGAAAATGCGGAGACGTGGATGAGCGCCAACGAGGCCGCCCTGTAACGGCGGAAAGCGGCGGTGGTCGGCACGCGGTGACATGTGAACGTTTGAATGAAGAATCTTTTAGAGTGTACGTGGCGTGTAGGGAGTGGATGTGAGATTTAGATTTTTTGTTTCTTTCGAAGTAAGGTGTAGGGTAGCTCGTCGTTTTCGAACGTTGGAAACTGAGGATGTGTCGGTGGAGTTTATGATTGAAGGTAAGGACGTCGGTCTAAAAGTACATCCTAGAAAAATGGACATAACACGACAAGGGACGTGTGTCAGGTTTTAGATGTCGCGGGACAGCAAGGAGATGACACGTGTGAGTTAAGGAAGGCGTCAAATATAGATTAGCCAATGCTGAATTGGAAATTAGCTGAAAGATAAAAATTGAGATTCTATGTACGGAAAGAGGAACATGCGCGCCTGAATCGAGATTTGACACGTCAGAAACGACAATTCTATGGTCAGAGGTTTGAGTTTTTGTGGACAAAAACTTCGGGCCAAACCTCCAATAATGTCATCTTTGTTTTTTTTAAATATTAACTTTTGTACCTCACGAAAGGCCGTACGCTACCGCTCCCTATAAACCTATTTAGTATTTACAATTAAGACATCCGCGACACTGGTATTTTAATCTATTCGTCGCGCAAGTGCGAATATAGATGGCAGATTCATGAGCTGCTGTTGCAAGTTACGAAAGACGCCAAAGAAAATGTTCACTTTACAGTGAGGAATCCTAAAGTCGTCAATGACCTGACACGTCAGAGATGATCTCTGAAGATTCAAGCAAATCTTCAAATATTCCTGTACGACGAAAATTGCCGATCTGCCGATTTAACGCTGGCCATGACCAAAAACGTGACATAGAAAAGGTCAACAATAATCAATAAACTGAGATCGCTGGGGCGGACATGTCATGGACAAAAAACTGAAAAAGTAAGAATGTGAGATCATGGCGAAACAAGACAAACGACATGACATGATGTACCCGACGTGCATACGGTAAAATCCTGATTCTGTACTGTTTGTACCTTAAGGTCAAAATAACATTGACGTGGTGGAGATCTCCTGGCACTCCGTTGTATTTTCTGCTACAAAATCCTGAATTTTACTGTGAGGGCTGGAGCCAATTGGACCAAATTTCGGGTCAAAAGCGCTCCTTGATCCGATTGGTGGGGCCCATTGCATCACAGTTGTCAAAACCCTAAAAGCCCTAAAACTTTGGCCGTACTTTGGGCAGATACAAACAGAAAATAAACGCACGGGCAGAGTAGACAAGTATAAAAATTCTTTTCTGACGTCTTCATAGCGCCGTCCAATTTCTTTTTGCGATCAGTTTCCAAGTTTGAACGAATCAATTTGCCTAGTTTCGGAGACCAGAAAAAGTTTTACAAAAATTTTACGGGAAAATTGAATGTTTCCTGGTTTTTTTAATGCAACTCTATTTTTTATAGGTCATAGTTTTTTTTCAAATCGAGCTTTTTTTGACTCGCACAACGGCCCTATGGACCGCAGAGGTTGAGAACTTGAGATTCCTGGCCAGGTACAATTCGTACAGTGAGATTTCGGCCGCGGCCTCCAAATTGCAGGAGAAATGGCGTCAGTGAAAAGTCCAGGAGAAGATCCAGGGCTTCAACGATAAACTGCCAAACGGGAGATCTTCACAGAGCCGCTTCAATCAAGAGCGACTGGTACCGTACGGTCACGAGGATGGTTTTTCAAAAGATAATAATTAAGATAAGAGCTAAAAACACTACTAACATAATAAAAACATCAAATGGCAAATTGGCACTAATAACCTCTAAAATGTTAAATGTTTATTGATAACTTTATTGTTTAAACTGACATGAACACTATTTTCCAACCTAAAACCTGAAATCTATTTGCCAAATAATATTTACGGTTACTTGTGGCTATAACTTGTTTGCTCTTTACTCTTTTATACGTTTGTATTCTTATTTCCTATTTTATCCAACCATAAGTGAAAACTTGTAGTACATTATTGGATAATGTAGGTGTAGATTTATATCCAACATGGACACCTACTCCAACCAAAGGTTTAAAAATAAAAGGATCCTTGTACATACCCATGTATAGTTGTGTTGTATGTCATAGTTGTACAAAGGTACTTTGTTGTACATTTGTATACTCATGTGCACAAAAAGACAAAAAAAAATAACCAGTTATCTCACAAAGTTTCAAAGACATTGATTGTTCAAACTACGTTCTCACATATATCATTTTACAAAAAATACAAATAAATGACTCACCACAAGCTTGAAGGGCATACAAAATATTACGCTTGCAACAATTTCAACTTTAAAAAAAGCAAATAACATAATAAAAAAAAAAGCTATAACCACATGCATAAAAGCTATCAATGTTATGTAATGTCACATATATATATTATCAATGTGTACATTTTCACATATGGATATTTATAAATATCAAATCGTCATCGATCATCACAATTTGTCAAATGAAGGTCACACGCTCGGTCTTGATAATAATCTATCTATACATGTTATTGATACGAGTGAAGATAACACTTTAAAGCAAACACCTCTATCTTGTGGGGCAAAATGAAAATTTCCCCTGTTTTTAAGCATAATTTTGCAATTTTTTTGTCACTTAATACCCTAATTGGGCTACCATACATAAATTTATTTGAACTATATTACATTAATAAACTTTTATTGCTAACTAAAACACATGGGTATTAATGTTGTTATAACTTTGTTTAACGTAATAATGTATGGTTTATGCTTCATACGTTATTTATTTCGTCAAACTTAATCAGTCTCACATTTCCAAACGGTAATTTGAAAAACTACGCTACCCAAATACTATCGATCATAGTGATATAACCTATTGTACTACTGTAACAGTAATAGCGGATCGAACTTGTTTATAAATGGGTATTTAGGTGTTATAATTATAGAGTACTAAAATTGGTAGACGTCCGCGAAAGAATCACGCTATTTGGAGTTATATTTTAAAAGTTATAGCGATGGGTGTATTTAGGTGACAGCGTGGGGTCTAAATAACAAGTGGGTATCATTGAAACGGGTTAAGGGTCAAATTAGTACCGAAATTACGCGCGTACGTTTCATAAAGTTCTAATGAAACGTTTAGTATGCACGGTGCTTCGTTTCGTACAAATTTTAGTACGAAACGTCACTTTCACTTAAGGGAATTTCGTAGGAAGTTTCGCGTGCGAAATTTGTTACGCACGCTCGTGCGAAGTCGCGTTTCGTTTGGCGCGCAATTTTGCACGTAAATGTTACGTAGTGAAACGTAACGTTTGATTGGTTAGTAAAGCGCTAAGTAGTTAGTAAGAGATTTCGCACGTTTTTGCATTGGTCAGTCTGAGTCTTTGCTGATCAATGATTGGCCCAGGTAAAAGCCTGTTAAAACGGAGCGTTGACTCTGGCCTGGCGAGTCCAGGGCGATGATGGATAAATAGTGAAGTGTAAGAGGAGAGTAGACATCTTTTCCTTTGGAAAAGTTTGTGGAAATTCCGGCTGATCTTGGTCCTGAACGATTAATACCAAATTGGAGAAAAGGCATTTTGCATTGAAATCTCTTACTAACTAAATAGTGTTTTAGTAGTTAAGAGATAAAATTATTAAGAGTGGAGAGTAGAGGAAACACTTTAAATTGAAGGGTTGAGCCACGAGGGCAAGAGACCAAGCTAATGTTATGTGGACAAAAGCTTCTTCTAATTTAAAGTTATCCTTATGTGAGTGTTTTCCAATGTGGATGTGTATTTTCCAATGTGTGGAATGTGTGGTTGGAATTGTTTGTAGTAATGGGATTTTCTGAGAGGTAGGAGATCCTGTTACATATGGTATCGGAGCTTTGGTTAGAAACCAGGGAGAAGTTTGCTCACTCGAATATCGATTGCCGTGACCGGTGAGGGTGCTCTAACCTGTGTCGGTAGAACCACAATGTGAAGTGGTAGGGGATTGGAGGGAAACTGAGTGATCACACAGCCAGCGGCCGCTGGTTAGATGTGGGGCGTGCTCAGGTCTTAAGGACTAAGGCGGGGTGGGCAGTGTAGCCACCGCCGAAGCTCACTCCAATTACCTAGAGGCCAAACAAACTTGCCTTCTCCTAGCAATGATTCATGTGTAGAGGGAGGGCTTGAAGCCATGAAGGGTGAGGATGTGAGGATTATAGAACAAAAGATCCTGATGTAGTGGGAAATGGGGAATTTGCTGATGGTGGAGGAGGAAAGTGGAGTACTTTACTTCTTCAAGAGCAAAGGAGTCCAGAAATGACTCAAAACTTTTCAAACCCTAAATTGTTACCTTTGATTGATTTCAATTTTGCTGTTGCAAAATTTATGGTTAAATGTTACCTTTGATAGCTTTCAATTTTTGCTATTGCAAAATTGGTGGGGAAATTCTTAGATTTCTGTTTCAATGTTGGGAAATTGAAAATTTGAATTTGTACTAACTTATTGTCAATGTCTTTTTAATTTCTCAGATCTTGATCTTTTCAAAGGATTTGTTAAGGAGAAGAAGTTTTAGATTGGAGCAATCTAAGGACTTCAAATCTGCATCAAATTTCTTTGGGAAATTATACTCTATCTTTCCTTTTGCTTGATTTAATTGTGTGATAATGGCAAATTCTGCATGGAAACGTGAAATGGAGAATGCTTTGAATGTGTTGAAGAAGCGAACTGTGAAATTGGTCAAAAGATTTAATAATCATGCTACCGCTGTGGATGAAACCATTTCCGAATTGAAAAGTGAATTAAAAGTTGTTAAAGAAAATGGAAATGTTTCAAATGAGAAATTAGATGAACTTATTAGCCTAATTCAGACCAACAATGATTTGAATGACCAAAAGGGTGAGAGTAGTAAAAGAAATGCCAGTTTTAGGGAGGATGATCGTGATAGACCTAAGAAGATAAGAGATTTGAAATTGTCTATTAGTGAGGCACCATCGTTTGATGGTAAGATGATTGATGAGTTGGATGCTTGGATTTTTCATATGGAATATTATTTGGAGTCTAGAAATTGCGATCGTGATGATTACACTTCTTTTGCTGTTAACTGTCTGAAAGGCGATGCTCAGATTTGGTATTATACTCAGAGAAGGTCTAAATTGATTCCTGATAATGCTGATTGGGAAACTTTTAAAACCGCGATCAAATCGCGTTTCTTGTCTGTCACTTTTAAATCCAGAATGGAAGAAAAGTGGCTGAATTGTAAGCAGACTGGATCTGTGAAGGATTTTATTGTGGAATTTGAATCATCTAGTATTCATGTCATAGGTTTGACTGATGAAATGGCTAAATTGCATTTCTTGAACTATTTGAATCCTATACTGAAATCAGAACTAAAACATCAAAAAATTAATAATTTGAAGGAATTACAAGATAAGTCATTGGATTTAGAGGATCAGTTGGGGTATAATCGGGAAACTCGATCACTCAGGGGTAATTTAAATGAAGTATCACAGTGGGATGAGGAGGAATTTGTTGAAGAGGGTTTGAATGCTGGTCTGGTGAATAGGCAAAATATCTTCAGGGGAAATCAAAGGGGTGGACATAGTGTTAATGCAGGAAATAAATTTAACAATAGAAGGGGGTACATTAAAAGTCCTAAACCGAACATTAATGCTCAGAAGCCTAACCTTACCATCCCCACATGCACTATTTGTCAGAAAAGGGGTCATAGAGCATTTGAGTGTGCACAATTGAAAAAGATTAACTGTTATAACTGTGGAGAGGAGGGACATTTTAGTAGAGAGTGCACAAAACCCAAAAAGAAAGTCACTTGTTTCAAATGTGGAGGTCCAGATCATTACGCTAAAGACTGTACAGATAAAGGTTCTCTCAAAACAGTCGATGTAAATGAAGGTCTCCAAGAGGATATTGCATTATATCTAGCTGAGCAGGAAGCCTAGAAGGTGGGAAACGGAAAGGACTAACTGAAAGTCCTCAGTTTAGTCAACCGGATCCAGAAGTTAAAGAGTTAACTTTGGAGGGCAAATTAATGAATGGAAAAGTTAGGATAGTTGAATTTATTATAATTCTCACTACACTGCATAGTTTAAAGAATCCTTCTGATGAAATTCTCAACAACAGACCTATGTTAGGACAGTTAAGTAATGATGACACCAGACACAGTTTGATTAGATTCGAGTCATTAGTGGAAGGAAAACCGTTGAAAGTAATGGTTGATTCAGGTGCCACACATAATTTTATTTCCCATAAGTTTGTAGAGGAAAATAAAATTCCTACTGTCATAAGGGAAAAGCCTTTACACGTTCAAGTGGCAAATGGTAATAAGTCCACATTAGACTTACAAACTGACACGATAGAAGTTGATATCCAAGGTCATAAAATGAAAGTTGTGTGTGAAATAATGAATTTAGGAAGTGAAGAACTAATTCTAGGAAAGCCTTGGTTAACAGAACATAATCCTCAAATTAATTGGGAAATTAACACCTTAAAAGTAAAGTCTGAAAACGGTTGGAAGGTTTTGCAAGCATTATCTCCTAAGAAATTGCATAGGAATCATATAAATAACATAACCAGATTGGGAGTAGAAGGTTTGGTATCTGCTAAACAATTTAAAAAACACTTAAAATATAAAACGAATCATGCTTTCTTGTTATTAGTAACTGAGGCAGTTACTGATGAAGGGGGGGGAGAAAACACTAACATTGATGTCATCCCTAAATCTGACACCACTAAAACTTTCGAAAAACTAAAATCTGATTTTGTAACTGACATTAATACATCTGATGTTGTTGTTAAGGATTTGATTTTTGAATTTCAAGATGTTTTCCCAAGTGATTTACCCTCGGGAAGGCCACCTTCCCGAGATGTAGAACATGTTATTAACCTTGAACCTGGGTGTAAACCTCCTGTCACAGGAATTTATAAACACAGTTTCTTTGAGCAAGAGGAGTTAAAGAAACAGATCAAAGAACTCCTAGAGAAAGGACATATTCAACCCAGCAAATCACCGTACGGAGCACCAGTTCTTTTCGTCAAAAAGAAGGACGGAACGTTGAGAATGTGTGTCGATTATCGTAGTCTGAACAAGATTACGGTGAAAGATAAGTATCCGTTACCTTTAATTTCTGATTTGATAGATCGTTTAAAAGGTGCTAAAGTATTTTCGTTGATTGACCTGCGTAGTGGCTTTAATCAGGTGCCAATTAGAATTGAGGATGTTGATAAAACTGCTTTCAGGACTAGGGTGGGTCATTTTGAATGGATAGTGATGCCATTCGGCTTAACGAATGCTCCGCCTACATACCAAAGATTAATGAACCAAATTTTTTCGGATTACATAGATGAGTTTGTTCAGGTGTTTATTGATGATATTCTAATTTACATTGAATCTAGAGAACAACATGTAATTCATTTAAGAAAAGTGTTAGAAAGGTTAAAAGAAAGAAAATTATACGAAAAATTGTCAAAATCTAGCTTTCTGAAAAGTGAACAATTATTTTTGGGACATATAGTTAGTGGGGAAGGTGTTAAAACAGATCCATCCAAAATCACTGCAATCCAAAATTGGAAGCAACCTACTAATGTCACGGAAGTTAGATCATTTTTGGGATTGGCCACTTACTACAGGAAGTTTATAAAGAACTTCAGTATGATTGCCGCACTTTTGACGGATTTACTTCGGGAAAATGAGACGTTTGTGTGGGGAGCTGATCAAAAGAGAGCATTCAAGGAACTAAAAGGGAAGTTGACCTCTGCCCCTACACTGGTGTATCCTGACCCTGCTGGAGAATTTGAAGTTCTGATCACTACAGATGCTTCTGACAAAGGTCTAGGTGCAGTCATAAGTCAAAAAGTCGGCAAACACTTTCATCCTATTGCTTTTGAGTCCAGAAAATTCAATGATGCTGAAAAGAACTATACAGCACAGGAAAAAGAATTACTTGCGATTGTACATGCATGGTGAAATGGCGATGTTATTTGCATAATAAAGAATTTACAGTTCACTGTGATAATAAAGCACTTTCTTATTTACAGAGATTAAGTGATGCACAGATTATGACTGGCAGACAGGTTAGGTGGATGCAAAAATTAGCATATTTCAAATTTAATGTCAAACATATTCCTAGGAAGACAAATGTAGTTGCAGATCCTTTAAGTAGATGTTTTGAAATAAGTGTTATGGTTCAGGATGAATTGTTTTTAGATACAGTTAGATATGGTTATGATAAAGATCCTTATTTTGTTGTGATTTGCAAGAATATTTTGGGAGGGAATTCTGACCCACTGAATGAGAGGCATGTCAAAAACTTTAGAATAGAAGATGGTTTACTGTATTTGCGAACAGGGGATAGGTTATGCATTCCTGAAATGGGAGACTTGAGAAACAACTTTTACAGGAAGCCAATGAGCATTTAGGACATCTTGGTCGAGATAAAACTCTTAGTCGGCTGCAGAGTAGATTGTTTTGGCCAGGGATGGCAAAGGAGGTGTCGAAACACGTGGAAAGTTGTGTCCCTTGCCAACAGAGTAAACCTAGTAACCAGAAACCTAGAGGTCTCTTAAAACCTTTAGATATTCCCGAAAGACCATGGGAATCTGTCAGTATGGATTTTATTGTCAGGTTACCAGCTACATCTAGAAGAAATGACAGTATCATGGTCGTAGTCGATAGGTTCAGTAAAATGGCAATCTTTATCCCTTGCAAAACTACTCATTCAGTTGTAGATATTGCAAAGTTATATTTTGACAACGTGGTCAGACATCATGGAGTTCCCTTGTCTATAGTCAGTGATAGGGATTCTAAATTTACATCTGCATTTTGGAAAGAATTGCAGCAAAATTTAGGCACTGAATTGAAAATGAGTACCTCTTATCATCCTCAGACAGATGGACAGACAGAAAGGATGAACCGTACACTAGAGGAAATGTTTAGGACTGTTTGCAGTGGAGTTCAGAACACATGGGAATCTAAACTGTCATTAATGGAATTTGCATACAATTCATGTAAACATGCTAGTACGGGATTCTCACCATTTGAAGTTGCATACGGATACCAACCTAGAGAAGCATTAGACTTAATAACAGGGGTCACTCAAGAGAATAGAGGTTCAGGAACAGAGTTTTGGGAATACATTCAAACAGTTTGGAAAACTGTCCGGGATGCATTAGTGGAGGCACAAAGGAGGCAAGAATTAAATGCTAACCGCAAACGGGGTGATTGGGTGTTACGCACAGGCGACAAGGTTTGGCTTTCTACAACTCATTACAGGTGCAAGATCGAGGGACAATCGGATCCTATGGGAAAATTTGCTCCTAAGTACATTGGACCATTTACTGTAACCGAGATGATATCGTCAGTTGCTGCCAAATTGGACTTGCCGCCTTCAACAAAGATTCATCCAGTGATACACATCAGCCAATTGAAACCAGTGAATCTTCGCCCAACTGAAGGAGAATTGGAATTGGATCCCTCAATAATTATAGAACCTGAAGTTCACAGATGGGTAATAGATTGGGTTGGTCAACGGTTCAAGGTCGGTGATACTATATCCTGGCAAGTGCATTATCTAGGAAGGCCTGAGGATGAGTTGGCTTTAGAGGATAAAAATTCTGAGTTTTTACAGAGGTACTGGAGGGATAATAATATAGAAGTCCCGTCTTGATAATTAAAGGTGTTTTAACTGAGGTCAGTTAAAAATAAAGAGGGGATGATGTAACAGTAATAGCGGATCTAACTTGTTTATAAATGGGTATTTAGGTGTTATAATTATAGAGTACTAAAATTGGTAGACGTCCGCGAAAGAATCACGCTATTTGGAGTTATATTTTAAAAGTTATAGCGATGGGTGTATTTAGGTGACAGCGTGGGGTCTAAATAACAAGTGGGTATCATTGAAACGGGTTAAGGGTCAAATTAGTACCGAAATTACGCGCGTACGTTTCATAAAGTTCTAATGAAACGTTTAGTATGCACGGTGCTTCGTTTCGTACAAATTTTAGTACGAAACGTCACTTTCACTTAAGGGAATTTCGTAGGAAGTTTCGCGTGCGAAATTTGTTACGCACGCTCGTGCGAAGTCGCGTTTCGTTTGGCGCGCAATTTTGCACGTAAATGTTACGTAGTGAAACGTAACGTTTGATTGGTTAGTAAAGCGCTAAGTAGTCAGTAAGAGATTTCGCACGTTTTTGCATTGGTCAGTCTGAGTCTTTGCTGATCAATGATTGGCCCAGGTAAAAGCCTGTTAAAACGGAGCGTTGACTCTGGCCTGGCGAGTCCAGGGCGATGATGGATAAATAGTGAAGTGTAAGAGGAGAGTAGACATCTTTTCCTTTGGAAAAGTTTGTGGAAATTCCGGCTGATCTTGGTCCTGAGCGATTAATACCAAATTGGAGAAAAGGCATTTTGCATTGAAATCTCTTACTAACTAAATAGTGTTTTAGTAGTTAAGAGATAAAATTATTAAGAGTGGAGAGTAGAGGAAACACTTTAAATTGAAGGGTTGAGCCACGAGGGCAAGAGACCAAGCTAATGTTATGTGGACAAAAGCTTCTTCTAATTTAAAGTTATCCTTATGTGAGTGTTTTCCAATGTGGATGTGTATTTTCCAATGTGTGGAATGTGTGGTTGGAATTGTTTGTAGTAATGGGATTTTCTGAGAGGTAGGAGATCCTGTTACAACTACTCAAAAGACTCTTCATCGAGAAAACTTACATGTGAGGATAAAACATCGTCCATCGACCTTGCGTAACACGTGTTCCACAACAACCACAATATAATCCTTCATGTACATCGCATCAAAAGTGTTACATATAAAATGATATTAACCGTTTTTCAACATTTTTTATAAGTTACTCCAACACTTAAACTAATACTTACAATTTTATAACTTTATTTATATATACCACATAGTATGTCGTGTTACGCACAAGTGTAATGGGTTTTTTTCGTCCAATTTATCAACCACATGTGGCAACAATGCGAAAAACTCATCGTTAATGTGATAATTTGGAATGAATGAACTTTACGAACAAACATTACAATTCCATAGTCGCAAAGCCCATACTCTATAGTCCCCTTTAGTATAATAATACACATTAGACAGTTTGTTTTACACATTACCTCTAACAGTACCTAAATGTGTCAACCTTTAAGGTATAAATGACCCAGCATACCCTTCGCAAATAATATATATTTAAATATGGTAAACCAAACAAAAATGCGTTTGCATAGCCTAAATTGACCATATCTCATAAAACCGCACACTATACGCACGTAATTGTTTACAAGATTGGTAAGGTTGTCATGTCTTTCGCCAAATTTATGATAAATACGATAAAGGATAAAATAATGTCTACAAACAAAAAATATTGTTACGTATATCTATCTCCCCCAAACCCTCACCCCTTCTATAATAACTTCGTGTCTTTGTAGATATATCATAATTTTTAAATATTTTATTAATCATATTTTATCAATGCAATAGTTGAGGATAATGTTATTGCAAAACACGTACATCTTCTAAATTTGCATTATAATGGTTACCATGAAGTGTGTATGGTACGCAAAATGTTGTCATTGATAACCCTTAAGAGGCGTGTATGGGCTTAAAATGTATTTTTATTTATTTCGTGTCCCCATCTGAATGTTTTTTCATCACCGCACATTAAACTAAACACTTGCATATGCAAATGTTTTTTGATAGACATGCCAAAAAGTTTCGTAACATCTACCTTTCTCAATGTTTATATTTTAGAGGGGATTGAACATAATATCATTCACATGACATTTTTTTGCGATACCAAAATTACTCAAATGATGTGTGGGGTTAGGCATGTCGTTTTTGTCATATAAAAATGAAGGGATTGAACAAACACTTGCGGTCAACAAAATTTTATCCACCAGATGTGTTAGTCCGCTTTAAAACGGCTAATTATTGCGTTTAAGCGTAAAAAAAAGCGTGTCAATGAATTTCGTCGATAAGGGAAACGTCACTCATACTTGATTCTTAGTAATAAAGACGGGGGGAAATTAGTGCGAACTTCAACGTCAATAATGTGAACACAAATTATATCGACTATAGTATGGGGATTTGTATCAAAATTGTGTTAAATGTATAGATTAATGTTAATGTTTGTTGGCATTAACCTAATATAGAGTTAATAACGTTATTTTTATCTTTGCTCTACATTAATACAAATTCACGGATAATGTAGTTACAATGTAAGAGTGACTATAAACTGCCTTTGCTACTTATTCTGCAAAAGTAAGCAATTAAGTAAGGCGCTTTTGCCCTTTAGGCGCCAGCTGATATTGAAACATGTGGGAAAATAACTTTTTTGCTGCACCCTAACGCCACTAAAAATTGAAAAGTTTGCCCATAAAACGGTGCAAATATGACCTCGCAATTTTACTTTCTGATGGAATACTATGCCGATTTCCAAATCTTGGAGATATATCGCCACGGATTGCAGCTCGAGACGGAGGTCGCAAATGTCGATACCCAAAACCGACATTTTCGAAATTTGAACACCCGAAACCCGGCCGCGTTATGTCACGCTCCTAGATTGTTACCCAGTACTTGATACGCGTTTTTTTCTTAATCACCCGGCCGAATCCGGCCGGCCCCCAAAATTTGGTACCCGAATCCGTTCCGGGTCTGACGCTGGCGGGTGGGTACGAATCGGGTACGGATTCGGGTACCCGATCGCGACCTCTGAACAATGTGCATTAGTTCTCGTACCTACAGTACACCGCCAATGGCTATTAGCGTAGAAGTTTTCTTAGCGTATAGGAATAATTACCGTTATTAACGCTAATTGGGAATTTGGAAATTTTGAAAGAAATCGTCTACTCTAATAAGAAATTTGGGTGTTTTTTAAATAGTATGGATAATTCTATTTGAGAATTTGAGAAATAAAAAGCGGGACCGAATTAGCGTTTAATACGCTAATAGCGATTGGCGGTGTACTGTACAGTACACCGTATCGCTATTAGGGTTAATAATTTTTAACGCCATTCAAAAAAACTTCTGCGTACACACTTGTCCGATTTTCAAATTTGAGACCGCCAATCGGAATCTGAGAATCTTATGTCTCCATCGCAACCGTCAGATTTACAACAGATAAGTGTGTACGGTGAAAAGATGTTTTAAGAGACGAAAAAAACATTAACACTAATAGCGATTCAACCGTGAATCGCTATTAGTGCTAAAGTTTTTCGCCACTTAAAACAGTTTTTCTCCGTACACACTTGCTGGATTGTGGATCTGACGGTTGGGATTGAATTTCAAATTCTCACCTTTCCATTGACGGTCCCCATGTAAAAATCGAGCAATTGTGTACGGATAAAAACGTTTTCAGCTGCGATTTTTTTTTCAGCACTAATAGCGATACACGGTGTAGTTTCCTGACATATTGCAACTCTATTGCAAGCCGTACGTTAACTTAGGGTGTGTCTCTGTGTGTTTAGGTAAGGGTTTTTTTCTGTCGTTTTCCTATAAAACTTAGAGCCGTACCGCGTATGTTTCAACCGTACAAAAAAATAGTGAAAAAGAGAAGTACATTTTGCGTCATCATCGAATTTAAGATGTACTACATGTTGTCGTCTTGTGTTTTTCGACCCACTTCGACGACAAAAAACGTCATCTTCAACCTTATGTTTGAAACACATGCGCGATGTATTTTAAAATTAGGGGTTTTCTATAAACAAATAGGAACATATATTCGCGTGTGCCTTATTTTTTGAAAATTTTCAAACGATTTTAAGCGACGTGGAAGTTTACACGATTCGCTATGTTTTGTCCGTTGTTTTTTAATACGACAAAGAGAAGTACACAGTTTGTTTTGTTTTGTCCGTTTCCATCCGGTAGGGATTTTTTTTTTGCAGGGGTCTCAAGGTTCCGATGCCATTTCACGTTGAGCCGACAATAGACGCAAAGGCAAAACGCATCTTCTTCAACCGTGAAACGGCACAGGCTGGAGGCAGTTACGAAAAATAATGTGCGTCATAACAGATTGTAGACGTTGCACATCGATCGATAGAGAATTAAGCGACATGTCTAAATTTTGAAAAAAAATCGGACAAAAACAAATATTTCTGTGAGTTTTGAGGGACTTTTTATTTAAACCGTCAGATTTGGACGATCGGACGGTCACTGATCAAAGTAGGCGATTTTAAAAAGATCACATGAAAAGCCCATAACACAATTTACGAAAGGACAATCTGTCATATTAGCGTTTTCAATTTTGAGGGCCACACTAAGTAAAGCCTCAAATTGACCAACCAAGCAGTATGGGACGATAAAAAAAATAAAATACCACACTGCCAAAAAAATTACCAAAACCTACGGACCAACCCCGTTGGCGTTCACACGGTCGAAACGCGGCTGTCAGACGAATGTGTGTGAACGGAATTTTTTACGACATGGTTTTTTTCCCTTTTTAGAACGCACATTCTCATGCGTCCGCGGTTACTAAATCTAATTTATTGTACTTTTTAACTTAAAAAACGTACATTTATGTACGATATGACACTGACCGTACACCACTCTATTTAAGAGACAACGTACTTTCATTTTTTACGGTACTTGGAAAATAACCCTAATTAGAGTAATGAAAAATATAGAGTAAACTACGCTATTTGAGAATTTTCCCGGTTTTTTTTTTTCCCGGTTTTTTTTCCCACGGAATGTCATCCTACGCCGTGTCAGTTCGCTGAAAAATTCCGTCCGGCGGCGTGCGCTGTACTTTGATCTTACGTCAGATTCGGACGTTCGTACAGGAGTGTGCACGACGCACACACATACAGTATGCCTACGTTAGCGAGAGTTTTGTGCAAAGTTTTGTGCGCATACCAAAGGCCTACCATAAAAAAGCCTACTTTTGAACTGTACTCTCAAGGTTCCGATGCCATTTCACGTCGAGCCGACAATAAACGCAAAGGCCAAACGCATCTTCTTGAACCGTGAAACGGCACAGGCTGGAGGGCGGTAGGTCTACAATGTCACGAAAAGTCACGCGACGTCACAAGCAGTTACGAAAAATAACGTGCGTCATCACATATTGTACACTGTCAACATCCGTCACGGGCATTGTCGACGTATACAATCGTCACGCCCTTAAGTGACAACTTCGTTTGGTAGACACAGGGACACCCGAAATCCGGGTCCGCCGGATCTGCGCTAAAAAACACAAAAAAATCTCTAAGTTTGAAGTACATAGAGACGCACCCTTACCTCTAACAAATTAATAACGTAACGCTTTCAAAATTGTAAATGGTAAATTTAATAATTTAGGGTTACAATCTTCGTTCGAGTTCGTATTCTCTCATTTTCGATTCCATGGCTTCCCTCTCCCTGGGAAAGATGGACATCCTCTTAAAGCCTCTGTCTCTCCCTCTCCCTTCTATCCATATGTCGGACTGTCGTCATCGGGCACTGACGAAAAGGAAATTTACTGGCACGTTCCACGGCCACGTGGCAGCTGCTTATTTGTCGGACAGGGCGTCTATGGGCGTCGAGCAGGTCCTTCGCTCCACGGGAGTGGACACGAACGATCCACGTGTCTCTCTCTTGTTGGCTCTCGCGTCGCAATCTGCTCGGAGCACGGAAAAGAGTACGTTTTTCTGTTTTTTTTTTGTTTTTTTCTGTTTTTTTGGTAGGGTTTCGATGCTAGATTTTTTTTTTTTTTTTAATTTGGTTCCTCGTTTCATGTTTTTGTATTTGTAGTTTTTATTTTTTCCTTTTTCTTTTTTTATTTTCCTTCGTTTTCCAAGGGTCAGCAGATAATATTCTTTGTAATATATATATTTTTAGAGACTGTTTGTTGTTTTTGTTCGACTGTTTTTTTATTCTTTTGCTTTTCTTGGTTTTTATAGGGTTGGCGATTCAAGGTTTTTTTGTTCAAAAATAGGGTTAGCGTTTTCATGTTTATATTATGTATATGTATGTATTTGCATGTATGTATATATATATATATATATATATATATATATATATCTATCTATGTCTTCCTTTCTTTCTCCCTTTCACTTTGTACAACCATTGCGGGGAAAACACAAAATTTATTTTTCTAAACACAATATGGGAACTTGAAAAGACAAATTGTAAACCAGACAAAAAGGTGAGATTGGAAAGGACAAGACTACGTTTTGGAAGACTGAGTTTCTGAGTTAATATTATTTTTTGTAAGAGAAAATGTTTAATTCATGCAATAATCCTGAAGTAAAACTAGTTTGGCTGGCGTCAGCCAAGGAACTACACCGTCCACCACTATTAGAGTTGGTGAATTGTTATTAGTGTCAACAAGTTCTTAGAATTTACTTCACTAAATTATGTTAATAGTTTATGAGATTCAACTATGAGAAATTATGTTAACCCTTTATTGGAATGAACTCCTCTAACTTATGTTTAATTAACGCTTCATGGGAATTAACTACACTACTAATACATCATTAGAATCAGCTACACTAAATGATATTACACCACTCACTCGAATGATTAACTCTAATAACGATGGTAACTTAGTCGAACTTTGAAAGGATATTCCTAGAAGCTTTTTAAGTCAAATACTTTCAAGCTACACTGCCCATCCCGTTGCTTAGGGTTCGCAACGCTGTTTCGTATTTAGTGTGGATTGATTTGGCCGTGCGTTACATCGTGCTTTACGTTTTAGCTGTACTTTTTTTGTTTTGTTTAGTTTCGGTCGTACTTTTGTTTAGTCCGAGGTCCTGTATGGTAATGTTCCGTTTTTTTTCGGTAGTACATTTATAATTTTGTTATTTTGTTATTATTGTTATTATTACTTATTATATTTTAGGGTTCAGATCTGAGCACTCTTGCTTTGGAGGCGACCAAATATTTGAATCCGAGGAGAGGCGACGCGAGGACTCTGGAGGAGGCTCTCATGACAGGTCTCTCTTTTCACCCTTTTTTTACCAATAAAAACCAGTTTTTTACTTAAAATTTCACAACTTTATATAAGTTTGGAAACAAGTTTATATGTCAAAACTAGTTTATATGTCAAAACTAGTTTATTTGTCGAAAATCATTTTTATTCTCGTGGTTTATTTGACGTCGATTTGAATTACTTTTGTTCTACTGAATATCTATCGTTCTTTAAGTCCATTTTCTTTTCCTTTTTCTTTTTCATTTTTCTTCGAGAAACGTTTTTGATTTTTCTGAGGTTTTTTCTCTCCCTCTCTCCCTCTCTCCCTCTCTCCCTCTCTCCCTCTCTCCCTCTCTCCCTCTCCCTCTTTTCCCAGTTCCGGACCTGGAAACCATTCCCAGTCGTGTGGTGGCTCGAGAAGAGGGATATGAAATCAGGGAAGTAGAGGTAAGGTGTTGGAGTCTCTTTCTTTCTGTCTCTCTCTCTCTCTCCCCTTCTCTTCCTCTCTCTTCCGCTCTTCCTCTCTTTCTTCTACTCCCCCTCACTCTCTCTCTCCCCCTCATTTTTTAACTCTTTTTCCTCTTTTTTTTAACTTTCACCATTCGTTGTTCCTGATTTGACCTGTTTTCAACTCTCCCTCTCTCTCTCTCTCTCTCTCTCTCTCTCTCTCTCCTTTTCTCCCCTCTCTATTATTTTGACATGTTTAATTATTTTTTTATGTCTTTTTATGCCGCTTTTTATGTATGTTTCTACCTGCTTTGAAGTCTCTCTCTCTCTCTCTCTCTCTCTCTCTCTCTCTCTCTCTCTCTCTCTCTCCCCTTCCCGCCTGATTTGATATGCTCCCTTTTTTTTGTCCACGTCAACTTTTGCCGCTTACCTCTTTTTAACTCTCTCTCTCCCCATCTCCCCCTCTCCCCCTCCTCTCCCTTTCCTACTCTCACTCTCATTTTCCCCCGTTGCTCTCTCCCTCTACCTCTCCCTCTCCCTTTCCTGCTCCCTCTCTCTCCCCCCCTCTCTCTCTGTCCCTCTCCCTCTCCCCCCCTTTTTTTCAAATCAACCCAGGACTATCTAATTGCGGAGACTGAAATGCAAAGTTCGACCGGATTTGACTTTATGGGAGCTTCTCAGGCCTTCAATACTCTCGCAGGATATCTCTTTGGGGATGTAAGACTCTTATCTCTCCCTCTCCCTCTCCCTCTCCCGCCCCCCCCATCCCCTTTTCTCACTCCCGCTCTCTCTCACTCTCCCTCTCTCACCCCCCCTCTCGCTCCCCTACTCTCTTTCTCTCTCTTTGTAACTTTTTCTCCCTCCTGCTCTCTCTCTCTCTCTCACTTTCCGTCTCCCTGTAGTTTTATTTATCTCCGCTCTTATTTCTCTCTTTTCTTTTTCTATTGTTTTTTCCATTTTTTTAACCTTTTCTCTCTCTCTTCCCTTCGCTTTCTCCTTCTCTTTTCCTCTCTCTTTCTCTTTCTGGCCTGCTCTCCTTCTCTCACTCTCTCTTTGTGCTTGATTGTTCTCTCCCTCTCTTTCCCTTCTCTCTTTCTGTTTCCCTTCCTCTCTCTTCGTCTCTTCGTCTCTTCGTCTCTTCCTCTTTTATCTCTTTTCTCTCACACTTCCTCTCTCTCTTGCTCTCTTTTGCTCTCTTCGTCCCTTCCTCTCTCATTCCCCTCCCATTCTTCCTCCTTTCCACCATTTCACCCATTCTCCCCTCCCCTCTCCTCTAGATTTTTCTCTCCCACTCCCTCTCCCTCTCTCCTGGCTATCCCTCTCCCTCTCCCTCCCCCTTTTCCTCCCTCCCTCTCTCTCCCTATTGCACTCTCCCTCTTTCCCTCTCTGACTCTGGGGGGGGGTAAGAGGGAGTGACTGCAGAACATGAGGAGGGAGGAGATGGAGATGACCACACCTGTCATCAGCAGCAGGGAGGGGGGGAAGGGAGAAGAGATGGAGATGACTACTCCGGTGCTTTCGTCACAGGTCTCTCTCTTTCTCTCTTTCTCTTTCTGTCTCCCTTTCTCACTCTCTTTCACTTTTTCTCTCTTTCTCTCTCTCTCTCTCTTTTTATTTCCTCCCCTTACCGTCTTCCCTCTTTTTCTCCAGCCCACATCCCTGACTTTCTTGGTTTTGGCACTTTTTTTCTCTTCCTTTTTTCTATATGTTATTTTTTTTTTTTCGAAAGAGATACGTTATTTCTGTGACTCATTTCAAACCATCCCTATTTTTTGAAATTTTAAAATGCTTTGGTTTCGCAATTTTTTTTTTTTTTGTAGATTTTTTTGTTTATGTAGATATCAATGCAACAATTTTATTTTTCTTTGTTTTTGCATATGTGAATGTGATAATACGGTTTTTTTATTTTATACATATTTATTTATGTAGGAAAAAGGAAAATGGCGGATGGCGTTTGTGATGCCGTCTAAGTTCAAAGAGGAAAATGTGCCGCTGCCAAAAAATAAAAAGGTTTCGATAAAAAAAGTCCCCGCGAAAACAGTCGCTGTGGTTACATTCTCAGGTATACCTATGCTCATAACTTATTCTTATAATTTATTTTTATAATTTGTTCCTATAATCTATTCATATAGTCTCTCTTTATAATCTATTCATATAATATATTGATGTAATTTATTCATGTAATCTAATCTTATAATCTATTCTTATAATTTATTCTTATAATGGAGTCTTATAATCTATTCATATAATTTTATCTTATGATCTATTCTTATTATCTATTATTATAATTGATTCATATAATGTATTCTTATAACCTATTCATATAATCATGTATTCTATAATCATAAGCTATTGTTATAATCTATTCTTGTAATCTATTCATGTAATCTAATCTTATAATCTATTCTTATAATTTATTCTTATAATTGATTCTTATAATCTATTCATATAATCTATTCTTATAATCGATTCTTATAATTGATTCTTATAATCTATTCCTATAATCTATTCCTATAATCTATTCTTATAATCTATTCATGCAATCTAGTCCTATAACCTATTCCTATTACCTGTTCCTATAATCTATTCATAGATCGTCGTGAGACAGGTTAGTTTTTCCCTATTGATGAACCGGTGTCGCAATAGTAATTGACCTTAGTACGAGAGTACGTGAGGAACCGTTGATTCACATAATTGGTAATTGCGTTGGCATAAAAAGCCAGGGGCGTGAAGATACCATGTGTAGGATTTTGATGGAACGCCCCTAAGTCAGAATTCCTAAGTCAGAATATCTACGCCAAAATCTTTACGCCAGAATCCATGCTAGAAGCGACACTATTAACCTCTTTGGATGTTACCCGACTCCTTCTCCCTCTCCCTCTCCCACTCCACTCCCACACCCTCTGCCTCTCCCTCTCCCTCTCTCTCTCCCTCTCCCTCTCCCTCTCCCTCTCCCTCTCCCTCTCCC
>JBBHKE010001152.1:0-36166 GCA_037447655.1 Zygnema cylindricum | reverse complement strand
TTTTGTGGCAATATTTCAGGTCGTGTTATTGGTTTTTATACATTTTGTTAATGTTTTTTATTTTTATTTTAGGTGTTATTATATTCGGTCAGGTTTTTGCTATTCTTTTTTTACTTTTTTTTTGCAAATAACTTTTTTTTTTGTGAAGACCTTTCATGAAAGGCGTCTTTTTTTTTTTCATTTTTTTCTTATCGTTTTTGGACTGGCTTATATTATTGTGGATTTTATTTTTATTTTTTGTAATTGTTTTACATATTTTTGGTTATTGTGCTGGACTTTATAACGGTGTTTTTAAAAGCAGCCAATCATAAAAGAGTATTCTCCTGTTTTTCCTATCCCAATACCTCCAATTTAATTAATTTGATTAATTAATGAAATTCATTAAACAAGTAAGGTTATCAATCCCTTAATAATGTCTTACTTCGAATTATATCCGAAGTAAGACTTTATTAAGGAAGCCCGATGGTAAACCAGTTGAGAAAATGAAACCCACAAGAAAAACCAAAGTAAAAAATGAACCCATTATTGTGTTGATAATCATCAACAAATTGGTTACTGCGACACAAACAATATACCATATGAAAAAATAATACTGCATTAAAAAATCATTTTGCATTGAAAAAGAATCTCCCTCCCTCCCTCCCTCCCTCTCCCTCTCCCTCCCTCCCTCCCTCCCTCCTCCTCCTCCCTCCCTCCCTCCTCCTCCCTTCCTCCCTCCCTCCCTCCCTTAGTGGGAAGACTGTCAAACATCCGTTACATACCTATGCACACAAACGTCACCGATGTCACAACTTTCTAATTTTTTCACAAAAATAAGGTGGTATACATAATCTTGTTTGCTTTCATGATCATGAAATAGAGTGGATGAGTACACAATTACACCCTTGTTTATCTAATAATAAACTTTATCAAAAAGCACGATGGTAAACCATTGTAGTACATGGAAACAATTACAACTAAAAAGAAAGGTGAAATGGAACTTGGTTGTTTTACATGATTAATGATTGGTTTTTTTTTTGTAACTCTTTTAAGGAGTTCCATGAGTAGTTTAAGATTCCATGTGGCTTCCTCAATTGTTGCTCCCAGTGCTATATATTTTGCCTCTAAAGTACACTGCCCTTTGCTACTAGTGTTTATGCGTAATTAGGATATAAAATACTAATTTAGTGCAAAAGAGACGTGTCGCAATGTAATCCACTTCCTCAACTACACCTCTAATTGTTATTAGTGTTAAAGTTTTTCACGCCATTCAAAAGATCTTTTGTTCATGCACACGTGTTGGGTTGTCAATCAGATGGTTGCTACTAGACGTTAAGATTATCAACTTCCTATTGGTGGTCTCGATTGACAATCCAACCAGTGTGAACGGAAAAAAAATGTTGCGAAAATATCTATAACACTAATAACGCTTAGAGGTGTAGTCGTCAACACTATCTTAAATTTCTTGGCTAGGAAAATCTCTCGACCATATGTGTGTTTAGGCATTGTAGATAACATGAAGTTTAATTTGGAGGTTTCCCTTGGCCTTTATTGGTATGAATAAAACTCGCACGATTTCCGTTGTCCTCTATTGTTATGAATAAATTCTGAGTGAGATTTCGAGCGTCGACACCGTTATTTGACATATTTTATGTAATTTTGTTCAAAATAAAAACAATTATCGTACGGTATGTATTATCATGCATTGTATGGTAGACAATTTAAACAATTCCTGAACTACAGTAGCGTAGATGATAATATCTAAATTGCACCTATATTAAGGTGAAGGAAAAAAACTAACATCAATTCTATTTTATGCTCAAAAGCTGTAGATTAGGGTTGCCGGATTAACGTTATTAACAATAATAACGATTCACGGTGTACCAGCGGCTAACTACACCGCGAATCGCTATTAGTGTTCATATTTTTTTTTTGCCACTTATTACATCTTTTCTTCGTACACACTTGTCGGATTGTGTATCTGACGGTGGCGATTGAAAGGATAGATTCTCAGCTTCCGATTGGCAATCTCAACTTAAAAATCCGACAAGTGTGTACGGAGAAAGGATGTTTTAAGCGGCGAAAACATTATTTACACTAATAGCGATAGACGGTGTACTGTACCACAAGATTCAACGGTCGGATGTGGCGTCGTCAAAATGCAATTCAAATTCAAACTCTTGACCTTAACCCTAATCCCGTAACTGAGATTTTTCTGAACTGCCGCCTGTGCGCACTCACAACCAACTACGTGAGTGGATTTTAGCGTTTTACAGTTTGATGACTCGATATGTACGGCATACCTCAAAAAGCCAAGGTATTTTCGTACAAGGTACTGAGATGATGCCGTACATGTTGTCATTGAATATGTCTGCGAGGGCTGGCCTCCCATTGGCTATAAAAGGCCTGCTTTTAGGTCAAAACCGCGCTTTTCGCGTTGACGAATTGTGAGGGTCCATTGCAAGACCTGGTCAACATTTTGGCCATTCATAATTCGCCGCCCTGGCCATTTTAACGAACAAAAAGACCAAAAAAAGGGAAGAACGGGAATATGTGGCAAATTTTTTTTTTTCCAGTTTTTTTACGCGTCAAATTTCGTTTTTTAGAATGCAGTCCGTTCCTCCATCAGGCGTTGCCAGTAAAGTGTACGAAATGTAAAGTGTACGAAGTGATTTACTGGAAGTAGATTTGAGACCAATTTACCAATACCTGCCGGTTCAGGAAACTATTGTACAGTACAGTAGCTCTTATGTACGTGGCATATTCAGAGTGGTGCTCGTAGGATATCGTCAAAAATTCTTCCAAATACAATCTGAATGTACGATTTGTACAAGCGCACTACATCGCTGTACGAACGAAAGTTTCAAACAACCAAAAAACAAGAAAAAAAAGCGCGGCAAACCACGAAGGACAAAGGAAAGGCAAAGAGAAAGTCACAAGATAGCCACGACAAAAAAATCTGGTGGTCTCCGAAGTCAAATGGCTCACAGAAGAAGAAAAAGACCGTACAAGGCCTGCAGCGGGCCACAGTCCCGAGGACAGTTGTCACCTATTGGTTGGATGAAGCGATTGCTTCGTGGACCGCGGAAACAAAATTATATCCAACGGTCTATGTGACGGTATCGATAGGTTCTCAGTTTCTTCACTTCTCAGTAACAATGATTTTCGGAAACAGAAATAAGCACGACATAGTACGATATCGTACGGATTCCAATGAACAACCGCACTTTTTAGCTGACGGAGTGTACCTTAAAACCCCAAATAGGACGAATCTAATTTTTTGTTATTTTGGAGGGAAGCTGTATTTAGCGTGGATAAGTTATTTAAACATTTTTTGCGGGCTTTCGCGTGCATGTGGTGCGGGAAAAGGAGTTTGTAAAAAGTCGTCCTAGAAACGCGGCGATTGGCTGTATCGTTGAGCCTATAAATTGTATGGTTCGGATGACTTTCTGAAAGTTTGTTGTTTCGTAGCGACGATTTAGATTTTGGTGGATCAAGATTCTCGTGGATCTATATGAACGTCCTCTTTCCTTTTTCCTGTAAAGTTTGTTAGTTTTAGGGTGCGTCTCTATGTACTTCAAACTTAGAGATTTTTTTGTGTTTTTTAGCGCAGATCCGGCGGACCCGGATTTCGGGTGTCCCTGTGTCTACCAAACGAAGTTGTCACTTAAGGGCGTGACGATTGTATACGTCGACAATGCCCGTGACGGATGTTGACAGTGTACAATATGTGATGAATGATGACGCACCAACTTGTAAAAATTCGCCTTGGACGTCGCGAGAATGCGAGGCTGCGTGAGAGAGGCGGCGTGTGCGACTTGATGGGGTGCCCTCACAGATTTCTCACGATTTCGTCAAATGGCATCGGAGTTTTCAGACCCCTGGAATGGAAAAGTCCGTACCAAACGAAACGCGACATAACACAACAATGTGTGTACTTTGATGGACGCAAACGGACAAAACATAACGAATAGTGTACCTTTCGCCTTCGCTTGAATTCGTTTGAAATTTTTGTAAAAAAGTTTACACATGCGAATACGTATTCTTATTTGTTTCTGAAAAATACTTTGTTTTGAAACACATCAGCCTTGTGTTTTAAAGAAAAGTTTGAAGATGACGTTTTTTGGCGTGGCCGTGGGTCGAAGAACACAAGACGACAACATGTAGTACATCTTAAATTCGACGATGACGCAAAATGTACATATTTTTTTCTATTTTTTTGTACGGTTGAAACTTACGCGGTACGGCTCTAAGTTTTACAAGAAAACGACAGAAAAATACCCTTACTTTGTCACACAGAGACGCACCCTTAGTCATAGATGTCTCATTCGTACGGATTTTGACATTTTTACGAAATTTCGGATTTTTTCTAGATTTTGAATCTTTCGTTAAATGCGTATACTTTTCCTACGGATAAAACGTACGACTATTATGCACAAAAATTTCCAAAAACACCGTTTTATTTACGCATACGAAGTTTGAATGAAATTTGTACGGTACGGACACAATGTACGGAAAGTTCTGAAAAGTGACGTTTCATTTCCGCGCGCGAAGTTTGAAACAAATTTGTACGGTTCACATTACAATGAAGCCGCCATTAAATCCGCCGTTGAAGGCTCGATTGAAGCCACACTTGAAGCTTCCGCAAACCTTTTCACAGGCAGCCATGTCTAGGCCTCGAGGAGCAGAGTGGGAGCATGTTAAGGCTCCAAAGGGATATGATGGAATTAATTTTTCAATTATGATTTTGTCATTATCCAATTTGAGATACAAAAACGGATATTTTTTGCTTCAATTCTGAATTTATCATTATTAAATGTTGACATATCATAGTTCAAAAGTAGGTGAAAGTAGGCCCATACAATATGCCTATTGGACACAAATCATACAATATGACCTTAAGACCCATATTGTATTGGTCACAAAATGAAAAAAAATAGTATCAGGGTTGAGTTGCACATCGATCGATAGAGATTTGAACGTCATGTCTAAATTTTGAAAAACATTTGGACAAAATTATTTTTATGTGAGTTTTGAGGTACTTTTTATCTAAACCGTCAGATTTGAACGATCGGACGGTCGCTGATCAAAGTAGCGATCCAAGAAGATCACATGAAAAGCCCATAACAAAACTTACGATAGGATTATCGTCAGATTTTTGGACGATCGGACGGTCGCTGATCAAAGTAGCGATTTAAGAAGATCACATGAAAAGCCCATAACACAACTTACGATAAAGGCGCCGACCAAAGGCCTACAATAGAAATGCCTACTTTTGAACTATGTGACATACAGAAATGGATACTTTTTTTTCAATTATGATTTTGTCATTTTTTAATTTTGACATTCAAAAATGGTTATTTTTTGCTTTGATTGTAAATTTGTGAATGGTGACATGTTGTAATAGCGGCAAGCGCAGGCATGGCGCAGGGAGGGCGTCGACGCTGACTTGGCGCCGACACGGCGCCGGGAAGACGCCGGCGCTGGCGACGTGTCCAGCGCCGAGGCAGTCTGGTCGCTGGCGAGGTGACAGTCTGATCGCTGGTTGCAGGTTCAGCGTCCAGTGAAGAGACTGCGTCGTCGCTGGTTTTCGTTTAGAACTTTTGAAATTTTGATTAAGTTGTCATTGTATTTTTCGCTATCGATTAAATGTTTTACTATTTTAAAATTTTTATTTTTATTTTGTAGTCAAAGTCGGTCAACCCATTCTATAATTTTTGAACTTTGTTTCATGCACATATTCGTTATTTTTGGCGTTTCATGCGTGCGTTTTATGCGCATGAGACATCTATGGTTTTAGTGTTTATCTTGTTTTTCATTTATTGCCAGAATTACACGTGTCAATGACAGGCCCACCCAATTTCCTGCCAGCTTTACCAATCATTGTCGAGTTTCTCCAAAAAGTACGTTTTAAGACCTAAAACAGACGCTCCATGGGCCATGGAGCCCAGCCCTAAGAGTTTTTACGTTTAATCATCAATAACAAGATTTTACGGGTTCTTCACATTTGTCCTTTTTACTCAGCCAACAATAATTTTTGAGTCGAAGAGACTTTGAAACAAGTACAGTCTGTTATGCATTTGCATTATACTTATTTTGAACTATTATCGACATCCGTACATTTCTACTTTGTCGATACGTTTCAAATGCCCGATATTACCGGCTGTTGAGTCGCGGAAATCTGCAGGGAATCCTCGTTACTGAAAAAAAATACTAATGGTGAGACTTTGAAATTTAGTTTTTAATATACCATTAAAAGAAAACCAGGAAAACTACCAAAATGACCATTTTTATCATAGTTCAAAAGTAGGCGTTTTTATGGTAGGCCTTTGGTAGGTGCAAAATACTTGGCACCAAACTCGCGCAGAGTAGGCATACTGTATGTGTGTGCGTTGTGCACACCCCTGTACGAATGTACGAATCTGACGTATGATCATAGTACAGCGCACGCCGCCGGATGAATTTTTTTAGCGAACTGACACGGCGCAGACATTCCGCGGGAAAGAAAACCCGGATTAAAAAAACGTGGACGGGCAACTTTTTTGCATATTTTTGGCAGTGTGGAATAATGTTTTTTTATCGTCCCATACTGCCTGGTTGGTCAATTTGAGACTTTATTTAGTGTGGCCTTCAAAATTGCAGGCGCTAATATGACAGATTGTCCTATCGTAAGTTGTGTTATGGGCTTTTCATGTGATCTTCTTAGATCGCTACTTTGATCAGCGACCGTCAGATCGTCCAAATCTGACGGTTTAAATATAAAGTACCTCTAAACTCACAGAAAAATAATCTTTTGTCCGAATGTTTTTCAAAATTTAGACATGACGTTTAATTCTCTATCGATCGATGTGCAACTCAACCCTGTTACTATTTTTTTTCATTTTGCGGCCAATACAATATGGGTCTTAAGGGCATATTGTATGTTTTGCGTACAATAGGCATGTTGTATGGGCCTACTTTCACCCTACTTTGGAACTATGATTTTTATTCATCATAAAGTGTATTTTTTGACGGTGACGGACTAATTTATCACGATTACCAACTGGAGCGTTGGATAATAACGACAACCGATAAATCCCAGGAATCCTCGCACATTTTTCAGAAGAAAAAACAGAAACAAACAAAACAACAACAAAATAGTACAAATAAAACGTACATCAAACTGTACTTTGAGAACATTCAACTGCTCTAACAACAACCAAAAAAAAAAAACTGGAAGACTGTCCAAAACTCAAGAGAGAAACACAACAGTTTTAAGCAATAAGAAAGGTTGTTTTTCAACAGATTCAGGTCACTTTTTTGCAGGACCAAAATCATTTAGAAACGAATAAAGAAATGATAATAACAAAAATGAGAAAGGGCATACAAAGCAACGACGTTGTTGTCTTAAACCCTGCATTCACTACATGACAAACTCTAAACGTACAACCTTAACAACCCTAACATGAAAAGGGAACAACTTAAAAAAAACTTCAATCACTTCATGATTGACAAAAGCCGAAGATTTTTTGCTGTTAAACTCTACTAATCTAGAAGATAAGACTTCCAAAAGATCAAAAACTCTACATAAGTAACCATGGATTGGAACTCAAGTTGCTTTGCAACAAGTCCATCGAATTGTTCTTAAAAACAGGGCAAAAAAGTGCTCCCTTCTGGGTTAGGAAGGCGGTAAAGGCGTGAAGGAAATGAGGAAACATGCTTTGGAGGAAGAGCTGCATACAAACAAAAGAAAAAGATAGTTAGTTTAGAAACTTGAGCAATTAGAAGAATTAAGATAGTTTAGCAATTCAAAGGACAAACAGACGAACTCTCTTACAACATTTGTGAACTTTTCTCTCACACAGAAAACAGTCCACAGGGTCAACATGACAGTGAAATCAGAGGGTTCAACATAAATGCTGTGGAAAATACTACTAAACGAAAAAACCTCGTTTTTTAAACAGATACCATTCAACAATTCTACAATTCAATTCAAAATGCCCTGTACCAAACAATATCATCAGCAATACAATACCACAAGTCTGTGAAAAGAATAAAAACTCACCATTTAAACAAGAAATACTCTTCTTCCTCCAGTTTCAGGATAAATGAACTTGCAAAGACGGATATTGAAACTAGACGTCGCGAGAAGAAAAAAAAAGTGGAAATCCTATCTACCTCCAACTCCCGCTTCTACTTTTCACCTTCCATACGAGTTATCCTTAAAAAAAACATCGTAAAATCCTCCTTTCTTTTACCAAACCCTCTAAAGTTCAGAAAGAACCGTTGTAACAAAATTTTATCCTCCGGCTGAAAAACGTCATTGCAATAGAAAAAAGTCTTTGCTTACCCCCCCCCAAAAAAAGCAGAAATCTACTCTTTGCTATGCCTGTAATGTGGGACGGTAGTTGAGAGAGAAATCGTGTAGTCTAAGAGTTGAACCAAGGCGAGAAGTCGACAAATCTTTCAAATTTGAAGTTGGCGAGTGTCCCCGACAAGTGGCCAAAAAACTGCCAGAACTATCTAATCCTGAATAACCATTGGCGCTCACAAGTGAATTAGAGGAACGGAAGGGTACCGGAGAAGGTTCAAAACAATTGGATGATTTAAAACCTCCTGAAGAAACAGGAACTCTAGAAGTTTTAGAATAATTGGACAATCCAAAATCCACTGTAGAAGATTTAGAAGAATCGGAAGATCCAGAAGGTCCAACAGGCTCGGAAAAAATAGAAGCTCTGACAGAAGCTCGTAAGGCTTTGGAGGTTTCAGGAAGTCCACCAGATTTAAATTTATCTTCCTCATAATGTACTAGCTGATTCACAGGTAAGCACGGGAATGGAACAGAAAGAGAAGACAAACGTATTTCCGGAGTTCCAAGATCTTTCAGTGAATGAATTTCTGCTGTTGGCTCCTCAATTGGTTTGTTGATTACTTCGTCAATTATTGTTTCAGAGTTTTTGGAAACTTCGCCTCCCGCATGCGTTGTAGATAAAAACTCTGTATTTGTGACAACTGTCGACGGAGTAGAAAGTGTGTGAGATTCTCGTGCACCTCCCAGGCCTGCCCTTTTGTTTAACCAGAGATGATTGGATGTCAAAAAAGCAAGACCTGGCAAATTGTCGCAACTTCGTCTCCTAAGTTCTGCCAAGGGAATTATTCCGGGTTCTCTTGTGACAGGAGATCCAAAATTTGTACAGATTACAGCTCTGGCTTGTTGCATCCATGGATGTTTGAGAATCTCGTGTGCTTTAGGACGCCTGCATTTGTCAACAGACAACATTTTCGAGACCAGATCTTTTGCTTCATCCGAAATTGAAATCCATGGCGCCGAATCAAAATCCAGTCGTCCCTCACAAATATTATGAAAAAGCTCACCTTTAACGCTTTTAATTTGACTTTTATCAGAATTTTCTTTTAATTCTCCGTCAATGTTTCCTGAAACTCCATAATTCATTTTCTGACAGCTGTCTCCTACCTCCTGACCATCTCCTGTTACACTAAAAGGTAACTTTCTTGACAAGAGAATGAATAAAAGGACCCCTAAACTCCATATATCCGCCTCAATTCCGTACAATTCTTCCAATATCATTTCTGGACATAGATAGGGGTCTGAGCCGGCCATGCCATCAAAAAGCTCTCCCTCTCTTACTTTCACAGCAAGACCCCAATCTCCTAACTTCACTCTTGCAGGTTTCCGTGTCTCCCTCACTCCAAAACTTCTCCCTCCTTCCGTTTCTGCATAATTGTTGATGTGTTCGCACTCCAAATCTTCCTCCCTAACCAGAGTCTCAGAGTTTTGCAAAACAGCTGTTATTCTTTCTGCATCAGATTTATCTTCAGATTGAACTTTTGCCTTCAATTGAGTGATAATTAAAGACTGGTTGCTCAAATTCGCGGCCTGTTGCTGCTGCTTATTTCTTCCGTACAATGCACCGTTATGTCTCGGACCCTTCCTACATTGGCCATTGAAAACAAAGGGTTCCACAAAAAGTATATTTTCTGGCTTCAAATCTCTATGCATTATCCCATTTTCCGTACAATGAGCCACTGCTTCTGCGACTTGGTAGAAAATCTCAGCAGCTTCCACTTCCGAAAATCCACCAACAGCAGCCAAAGATGGAGAATTTAGAAAATCTAACAAATCTCCTCCTTTACAAAACTCCATTACCAAATATAAGAATTCCTTGTCTTCATAAACGTTAAGGAGCTCTACAATGTTTCCATGCCTTGGCAATGACTGCATAATCTCCACTTCCTGCTTCAAATCTTCCACGTCATTTAGTGTGGATAGTTTGGTTTTTGCGACAATTTTGACAGCTGTAAGCTGTCCGGTAATGCGATGTATGCCCTTTCTAACCACACCAAATGTGCCTCTGCCAATAATGTGATCCAGAATATAATCATCCTCAATAATGGCAGTTGTCAGAGGAAAAATTTGCCAGGGAAGAGCAGTATTATTGGTAGCCATGGCTGGAAAAACAGATACTTTATTCTTTCGAGTTTCTTAAAGCAAAGTTCTTTGACTGACAATTGTCAAAGAACTACCAATGTACTTCGAGAGATAGTTTTAGAGTCATTATCACACATGTCCATGCCATCGTTGGAAAGAACAGGGGAGCTTTCCATTTGTGAGGCATATCAATAATTTGGCCCTAAAAGTTGCTCAGGAATTTGAACCGAACAGCTTCATTCGTTGCAACTTGCTGCAGCTCTTACAAGATTTCCGGTCAAACACAGAAAAGTTTCAATTTCTGCCCGTCTGCACGGCGGGCAGCGTCAAAGTTTCACTTCTGAATTTTTAACGGCGGAGATTGTCAGCAGCCGGCAAGAATTCGAGCGAAAAAGAGCATTGCCGACTTTAGGGGCTGCAAGGATTGCTGTTGGAGAATCCGATTTCGTTGGAGGATACGACGGCGGCCAGCGACTCGCGATACAGGAAAATTGAAGCAGAACTTTTCCAGGTTCGGAAATGGTAAGGAATTGCTTCAGTACACCGTGAATCTCTATTAGCGTCAATGTTTTTTTCGCCACTTAAAACATATTTTCTCCGTACACACTTGTAGGATTGTGTATCTGGCGGTTGATATTGAAAGTTAACATTCTCAGCTTCCAATTGAAGGTCTCAAATTGAAAATCCGACAAGTGTGTACGGAGAAAAGATGTTTTAAGTGGCGAAAAAAACATCGACGCTAATAGCGATTCACGGTGGTACTGTACTGTCCTGTAGTAATAAGATGCGTCGGAAAGGTTCGGAGTACGTAAGGCTGAGGAGATTAAGTTGTGGAAGACGTATGTGAGGTTTTTAAAATGGCTGGGAATAATCGATTTATGGGTTCAGAACGGTTAGCAGCGAGGACAACGAGGCTTTATTTTATTGGGCATAATAGGTTCACACATGTGGGACAGGCCACGTGGATGATAAAGGTGGCCATTTTTGTAGAAGTAGAACGTGGAAGCTGGAGAATACCTTTTAATGGGAACCCTCCTGGCCGGTAGACAAACATTGTACGACTTTATTAACCTGGGTAATTACACTATCGAAGATATGCCATCGTTTTGACGGAAAATCGTACAGTTTGTACAGGTATCTGGGATAAATTTACGTAAGGCTTCGGCAAAAAAAACGTACAATCTACGTACATTGACCTCAAAATGTACCTTATTGGCTATTGCATACTGCTACCGGCTACAGCCTACAGTCAACACGTTTACACCTTTTACCGCCCGTAGCCAATTTGTTTATGCCGGCCGACACCTCCAATGTGGCCGTCAACTTATAAAAAAACGAAATTTGAAACTCTCACCGGGAAAAAAAAAAAAAAAAAACGAGACCGTCCATAAACGTTTTGTAGCAGCTCAAACCAACGTTGTCATCCATCCGCAAGTGCGGCCGCACTACACGAGGATGTTCACATGTGTCTGGACAGCGACATATTGTTTGCCACTTGGCAGGCTCGATTGTGACGATCTAAGGTAGGTGCCGGAAGAGGCGGTCTAGGCTCTGAAGCATAGTTCAAAAGTAGGCGTTTCTATTGTAGGTCTTTTGTCGGCGCCTTCATCGTAAGTTGTGTTATGGGTTTTTCATGTGATCGTCTTAAGTCGCTACTTTTATCAGCGACCGTCCGATCGTCCAAATCTGACGATAGTCCTATCGTAAGTTGTGTTATAGGCTTTTCATGTGATCTTCTTAGATCGCTACTTTGATCAGCGACCGCCCGATCGTCCGAATCTGACGGTTTGAATAAAACATCGCACAAAACTCACAGAAAAAGATTTTTTTGTCCGTTTTTTTTTTCAAATTTAGACATGACGTTTAATTCTCTATCGATCCATGTGCAACTCAACCCTGTTACTATTTTATTTCATTTTGCGGCCAATACAATATGGGTCTTAAGGGTATATTGTATTTTTTGTGTACAATAGGCATATTGTATGGGTGTACTTTCACCTACTTTTGAACTATGGACTTCAACCATATGGACTTCAGAGTCTGAAGTCCATATGGTTGGTTCGGCTTCTTGATTGGCCGCACATTTCGGCAGAATTAAACGAATTCGGGTACAGCTTCAATTTTCCGTACTTTTAATCGTACGTTTTCAATAAGTTTTGTCGCTAGGGACGTTAAACGTTCCAACTGCTCATGAGAAGTCGAGGACGAGAGGGACCGTCAGCTTACCCGTCGATAACCGCTATATGGTACGGTCGACCAATGAAGTCTAGAAGACGATTATTTTTGTACGCCTTGTGCGTTTGGCGATTGTATTTTTCGTACATGCGTGGCGGCGTCCTTGTACAAACAAGAATCTAAAAAGGTACAGTAATGTACTTAGGGTAACACGGTGGAGCTTTTGTTAACTGAGGGAGGTCAGTTGACTTCGTTCCGCTCACAGTCACAACAACTAACAAACCAACAACCGTAAGGGCTTTTTAGAACAGAACATTACCGCGTAGTCGGGTACATTACCGTACTGTAGCAAACTTTTGGTATGATTCACTAATTAGTGATGACCTCTGCCTGGACAGATATTCCGCTCAGACATTCAGTTTGAATAATCCTTTCTAGATTTTCAGAATTTGAATACGAACCTACGTGGTACCAAGCAAAATGAGCCAACGAAGATGAGAGGTTGTTTACTGAGCCGTCCTAATGGAGGATTCTGCAAGATAACACGGCCAGTACATACATTCGTACGTCCGTATGTCCGTACTTTTATTGGGACCGGCTAATGGATTCGGGACCTAACTGTTTCGTAGGGTACGGCCCCATGTGGCTAAGGGTGCGTCTCTATCATAGTTCAAAAGTAGGTGAAAGTACACCCATAAAATATGCCTATTGTACACAAAAAATACAATATACCCTTAAGCCCCATATTGTATTGGCCGCAAAATGAAATAAAATAGTAACAGGGTTGAGTTGCACATGGATCGATAGAGAATTAAACGTCATGTCTAAATTTGAAAAAAAAAACGGACAAAAAAATCTTTTTCTGTGAGTTTTGAGCGACTTTTTATTTAAACCGTCATATTCGGCCGATCGGACGGTCGCTGATCAAAGTAGCAATCTAAGAAGATCACATGAAAAGTCTATAACACAACTTACGGTGAAGGAACCGACAAAAGACTTACGATAGAAACGCCTACTTTTGAACTATGGTCTCTATGTGCCAAAGTAAGGGTTTTTTTCTGTCGTTTTCCTGTAAAACTTAGAGCCGTACCGCATAAGTTTCAACCGTACAAAAAAATAGAAAAAAGGCAAAGTACATTTTGCGTCATTGTCGAGTTTAAAATGTACTAAATGTAGTCGTTTTGTGTTCTTCGACCCACGGCCACGCCAAAAAACGCCATCTTCACACTTTTCTTTAAAACACAGGGTCGTTGTGTTTTAAAACAAAGTATTTTCGAAAAACAAATAGGAACACGTATTCGCACGTGTAAAAAGTTTTCCAAAAATTTCAAAAGAATTCAAGCGACGACGAAAATTGCACGATCCGTTATGTTTTGTCCGTTTGCGTTCTGGTACGACGAGTTAAAGTACACAATATGTTTGGTTTTGTCCGTTTGCGCCTGGTACGAATTTTATTTCCCGAGGGGTCTCAATATTCAGATGCCATTTCACGTCGACAAACGGGAGACGCAAAGGCAAAATGCATCTTCATCAACCGTGAAACAACACAGGCTGGAAGGCGGTACGTCTACAATGTCACGAAAACTCATGCGACGTCACAAGCAGCTACAAAAAATAACATGCGTCATCACATATTTTACACTGTTGACTGCCGTCACGGGCATTGTCGACGTATAAAATCGTCACGCCCTTAACTGATAACTTCGTTTGGTACAAATAGGGATACCCGAAACACATTCGGGTCCGCCGGATCTCCGATAAAAAACAAAGTAAATTCCCTAAGTTTGAAGTACATAGAGACGCACCCTAAGTACAGGTTTTTTTCCGTCGGTTTCATTTATAACTTAACATCGTACTGCTAAAGTTGCAAAAGTACGAAGACATAAACAATTTGTAGAGTACAATTTGCGTCATCCTCGAACTTAGGACGTACAAAAATTTGTCGTCTTGTGTTTTTTCGACCCACTGTCATGTCATCTTCAAACTTATCATAAAACACTTCGGGGATGTGTTTTAGATAAAGTAGGACCGTTTTCGCAAATATGAAAATAAATTATCACGTGTGAAAAGTTTTCATATTTTTTAAGACGGAAAAAAATACACGGTTGTCAGTTTTTGTCCGCATGCACCTTGTACGGTTTTTTTTGTAAGGGGTCTCGATGGTGTAGTGTCATTTCACGTAAAGGTGAAAAAGCTGCGAAGTCATGGCGGCTGGAAAAGAGAGGTTTACGCAAAGGCATGTAGTACCGGCACGGCTGCAAGGTTGTGCGTCTACGATGTCATGCAATGACATGCGACATGCCAAATCGTTTCAAAAATTACGATATGTCTTGCGACGCTTCAAAAAGTTTCGAAAAATACGGTGCGCATGACAGATTGTACACAGTGACAGCCATCACGGGCATTGTCGACGTACACAATCGTCACATACTTAAGTAACAATTTTGAATAAACACATAGAGACACTTGAAATCTAGGTCCGCCGGATCCGCGCTTAAAAACAAAATAAGTTCGCTAAGTTAAAAGTACATGGGGTCGTACCCTTATTCAAACTGAAAGTCTAAATGGAATATCTGTAACAAGGAGAGGTCATTACTGATTACAGTAATTAGTGAATCGTACGAAAAGTTTGCAAGAGTACGCGTGCGCTTCCTCGACCCTCTTGGCCCCGAAAATTGTAAGGTTCAGTACAGAACAGTACAGTCGTACAGTAAACCGCGAATCGTTATTAGACTTAGGGTATGTCCCAATGTGCCTAAGTAAGGGTTTTTTTTGTCGTTTTCTTGTAAAACTCAGCGCCGTACTGCCTAAGTTGCAACCGTACAAATGAATCGCAAATTTGTAGAGTACAATTTGCGTCATCCTCGAATTTAAGATGTATGAAAATTTGTCGTTTTGTGTTTTTTGACCCACTTCCACGACAAAAAACGTCATCTTCAACCTTACGCTTAAAACACATGCGCGATGTGTTTCAAAACTAGGTATTTTTGATAAACAAATAGGAACATATATTCGCGCTTGCCGTAATTTTCAAAAAAAATCATACGATTTCCAAAGACAAAGAGAAGTACATAATTTGCTATATTTTGTCCGTTTGCGTTCGATTACGACGAAGAAAAGTACACAATTTGTTTGGTTTTGTCTGTTTTCATCCAGTACGGATTTCTTTTTTGCAGGGGTCTTCAAATTCCGATGCCATTTCACGTCGACCGGATAGGAGACACAAAAGGCAAAGCGCCTCGTCTTCAACCGTGAAATGGCACAGACTGGAAGGCGGTACGTCTAAAATGTCACGGTAAGACATGCGACGTCACAAGCAGTTCCAAAAAATAACGTGCGACCACAGATTGTGGACGTTGACAACCGTCACAGGTATTGATGACGTATACAATCGTCACAAGCGTAAGTTACGATTTCGTCCTTACATACAGAGGGACACTTGAAACCTGGGTCCGGCGGATCCGCGCTAAAATACAAAGTAAGTTTGCTAAGTTACAAGTACATGGGGACATACCCTTATGTACTCTATATCGGCGCCCCAAAATTTTCACATTGATAACCGAATTACAATGACTGATTCTAATTTATCCGTGACGTTAATCACGGTTCTTGTGAATTAGCGTCAATGGTGTCACCGTACATATTTAATGAATAGTGTGGTGTATAGAGGGTGGTTGTTTGTACATCATTGTACTTCGTTACCGGAATTCATACGGAAATTGTTGTTTACTTATGTCGGTTACATACAGAATTGCGCATATAATGATCTCGTACCTATTTTAGTGAATATGTATGAGCGGCGTAATGATTGTTCATCCGCAAACCTAAATTAGAATTATGGATTCATTACAATGGAAGGACAAGACGTGGTACGGATTGTCAGATTTTGTACTTCTACCTATTTTAACGTATATGTAATGATGGCGGATTATGTAGACCTAAATCAACGCTATGGAGAAATTACAATTAAACATTTTTTTCACAATGGGAATATGGGATTGATACACAAATTAACATCAATGACACTAATTCATTATTGACACTAATAATTTCTATAGTCTAATAACAATTCATGGTGTACTATACCAAATTTGAATTTTGAAAATGGAAATTAAAATTTCAAAACGGAATCGCGGAAGCCTACACGCGACGTGTAGGCTTGCCATCTCAGTTTCATCATATGTATTATTTTGCTTTTCTACGTGTACCACTCGTATACGTCAACACCCAATAATACAAAGTCCTAAATGTTACAACTAGCAATGTTAATCGTACAATTAGAGGAACCTCCTCATGGAATGTTGTTCGTACAATTACCAGAACCTCCCCATGGAACTCCAGCCTCACAACTCAGGGCAATTTCCCACGTGATAAAGTAACGGCTTGTATTTGTCTTTTCCCGTCAAAACTTAGCCCAAAACGAGAAAATCTGCAGCCGTACCAACAAAATTAAATTATAACAGTACAATTTGCGTCACTTTGAAATGTACTGCAGTTTGTCGTGTAGCGCGTTTCGACCCACTTTCGCGTCCCTCATCTTCAAACTTCTACATAATTGAACTCACGAAGTGATTTTCATTAAAGTTTGAATATGTCAACGAATAGGCAAACGTTGTCGCACGAGTCAGAGGTTTTGGATTTTTCTTTGCAGTACGCGGAGTACCGAAAGAAAAACCACTCTCCATTTTTAGCGAGAAAGGACTTTTTTTTCGTTTAGGGGCAGTGGACGAGTCTTGAGCAACGAATGCCATTTCACAAAAGCGAAGGTCTGTGATAGCGCCTCTTTCTCTCTCCCTCTCCCACTACCGCGTCTATCTCACAATTCTTTCAATGAAAAAAGACAATAATGGTATCAAATGAAATATCTAAAAAAAAAATTCCTTTTGATTGTCGTTGGGCGTATTTTGATGGCAATAAGAGTGAGAAAGGAAAAAAAAAATCAGAAAGCCATGGTTGAAAGTTTTAGAATTAGTGATATCGACGCAATCATATGTGAGCTTGATGACAAAATGTCACAAACACTAAATAACCACAATGTCACAAGAAACTTCAGTAGACGTCTACAGCCGTATCTGTTTCGTAAACGTCATCAATTGTGGCAAGTTTTATAATCGTCTACAACCGTCACAAATTACACCCGCATCTGCATGCGTCACAATTTAAAGTAACGATTTCATTGCGTTACACCAGAACGCTTTAAAAGTAGTACGTGAAATCTATCTTAAAAAACAAAGTAACAAAATTGAATTTTGGTTACTTGGAAAAGTGCCATCCATCGCAACAAGCATTTATCCTAATTTCCAACTTGGTACGCACTACACAGAGTCACGGATTGTGAAATCAAGTTACAGAGTAAAGGTGCATCCGCGTTACGGTACAGTAGATTGGTTGACTTCTGAATGCTACTGTATAATACTTCTTGAAAACAAGAAGAATTCAATAGCCAACAGTCGACTATCTTGATCGGAGGGCAATCGCCTGAGCTATGATTCTTACGATTGGACCTTTGGAATTTGATATTATTTATTCACTCAGTTCGATATTACAATAACCTGCGAGTTTCAATAATCATGCTGACCAATGGCGACATCTTCTCCAGCGAGAATTCGAGGGAGAAACTACAGTACATCTGTCGTTTGTATATGTATGCATATCTTAAGCTCTCGTATGTAAGTCATATATATGCCACATGTATGTCTTATGTTTGTCACGACATATTTACGCCACAACATAAGAAATACATACCAAGTACATAAGGCATCCATATCACTTACATACGTAACGACATACATAGGCCAAATGACATGCATATGATAGGTGTATGGCATACGTACAGCATACATATGACATAAGATATACATACGCCATCCATCCCACATACCATATAAAACAAATATACAATGTCATAGCAAAAAGTTTTATGTTCCGATGGAATTTCGACCTCTCTAAATAACCGTGTCTTGCATCTCTCCCTCCCTCTCTCTCTTCTTCTCCCTCTCCCTCCCCCCCTCTTTCCCTCCCCCCCTCTCCCCCCCCCTTCCCTCCCCCCCTCTCCCCCTCTCCCCCCCCCCCCCTCTATTGTCATGTCGCATCGTGTCAGTTGCCCACGCGCACGATATCTGTTAGGATTTAGTACTGAGAACTCATTTAGCGACGAGACATTCTCGTAGCTAAAGTAGCGACGACCAGCGACGAAGTAGTCTCGTCGCTAGATATTTGAAGTGTCGTAGAAAGATATTTGAAGTGACGTAGAAGTTAGTGACGAAGTAGTTTCGTCGCTGGATATTTGAAGTGACGTAGAAACTGTTTGTTCGTTTCGTTTTTCGCGAGTTCTAGTCGTACTATTGAAGTGACGTGGAAAATGTTTGGTCATTTCGGTTCACGTAAATTCTAGTTGTACCGTGTGGTTCAAGTCTGTTCGTGGTTGACTTGTCTTGTCGTACCGTGTAGTTCAAGTCGGTTCGCAGTTGTCGGTCAGATGTTTTCACCACGTTGACTCTTACGCCTTTCTAATCGTGTACCGTGGTTTTGTTACGTGACGTTTGAAGGAGTATATTGAGGCGTAGTGAGAGAGAGGTTCTTATCAATTTGGCGAGAGTTGATCCTCTTTGTAGATTATGAAGGAGTTCAAGGAGTTAAGGGAGTTTGATAGCTTTGTGGTGTTTATTGAGGAGTTAGAGGAGGTTTGTTAAGATTATCTTTTATATGATTAAGAGGAGTTAGATTGAGTGCGTTTTGAGGGTGTGAGGAAATTATGTAAGAAAAGTTTCCCTTTGGAATATATTTATTTTCTTGGGGTTACATTTCTCTTGTGTGTGTTTTATCTGTTATGCTTCCGCTTGCATTTGCACTCAGTGTTTTATTATTCGATCCTATCAATATCATGCCCGCCTGCGCGATATTCGGCGTGCGCGCACGATATAATGCACGCACACGCGGTATTTCAGATGCACGTGCTATATTTCGCACGCACTCGCGGTATTCTGCATGCACGCACGCTTTCATGTTGCTTCGTTCGCACGTGCGATTTCACGTCAATTCATTTATTTTCACGTTTGGTTGTATAGTACTAATTTCGTGCAATACCTCTCATTTCGTGCGTAGGTACACGATTTTCGACGTATGGACGCAAAATATCGCTTGGGCGGTGCAACGCGATTTCCAGAATGTTTCGTTTCGTGCGTATGCAGATTATTTCGGGAGTATCGACGCGAAGTATCGTTTGGCGCTGAATCTTGATTTCCGGGAGTATCAGCAACGCTTCGATACCTTCTATTTATTTAAGTCGCAAACCCATGTAGGTTCGCGCATACATGTAGTTAGGGAGGGTTTTTACCCTCGGACAATGGATATTGTCAAGCGTACGGTAGATGATGTTGGCCGCCTATTGGCCAACATCTTAAGTAGTTTCATGCATGTAAAGTAGGCTAGACATATGCTAGTTTTGCTTAGGTATAGCGTAGCACCTACTTAGGCTAATTCTCAAACTTTGAGAATTTTAGTTTTTGGACAATAATTTTTCTCGTGGCGGCGAGGTTGTTTTTTTGCTTCCTCCTTGCCAGTGATTTCCCACCATTTTCTTTTCTTCTTGTTAGCAAGTGGTAGATGCAATTTTGTGTCCTCCAATGGACCATAGAATACAGAAAGCCTTTAGATAGTATTTAGCTAACCCACTTCAAGCCACAACCTCTGCTGTCTATAAAGACAAAATGACACTTTGACTGCACCTATGTGCAAACTGGACTCCCTTGAGTCTGAAGCAAAAATAATCACTGAAAACGGCCAACCAGCCGATAATTTATAAGGTGGCAAAGATGCCAAGTTTATACAAACTCTCAAAGGGAGAGAGGTCACTATCTACCAAATTCTCTAAGTCCTAAACCCCTCTCACAACCCTTATCTATTGACGTACGAAACCAATCAAACGACTGTAGGGTACAAAAAGGTACTACGGCTGATGTACTTTTTGTACGGCCTGTGTACGGCAAGACTATTGAGTGGACGCCTGTCCATATTTAATTCGTCCTTATGTTCCCCAAAATTCCCGCGACCAAATGTCATCCCTCCACGTGGCGCCACTTCATGCCATGTCCATAAACGCCAAAGTGACCATTCCGCGATCTCGGCAGAGATATACGCTGTCGGATTAAATCTGACATTAAATGTCGGTCGTCTAAACAAATGTCTGATTCATTTGTTTCGTGCGAGATAATGTTTCGCACTATATATAACACTAGGTTATATGCACTGTAGTTGTTTGTGCCGTTATTCGAATTCATGGTCTCAATAGTGTTTAAAATTTTATCAAACCTAATGTACCCTAACGGACTTCTACGACAGACTGGTTAGAGCTAACGGCTACGCCGCGCTCTGCCGGTCAGAGGTTCGAGTTTATCGGACTCAACCTTTTGTTCAGAGTGACATAAGTCACTCTTTAGTCTTGCCTGCTTAAGCTACGACAGCCATGGCTCAACCACCCTCTCTATCCCTCAATGACTACGACAAGTATGGTGGGTAGAGAGAGGAGGTGCAGGCAGGCTGTCCGCCTTTTTCTTTTCCTATTTGTAGCAAATTATTTAGACCTAGAAAATACTATATTAAACTAATAATTTTCAACACTCCCCTTATTTTCTAGTCCAGTTTTAACTTCAGTCCACACTTTTCTCTACAATATTTTAACTTGGGAGAAGGTATTGGTTTTGTCATCATATCAGCCACCATGTCCTCATGTGATTTTTATACAAGATTCACAATCTTATTCTCAACTTTTTCTCTCACAAAACTTAACCTTATGTCCATATGCTTAGCTTTGAAATGATGCTCTGGATTAGTTGCAATTGCGATGGCAGTTCGGTTATCACAAAACACTTGATGCACCCCCTTCTTCATATACCCCAGTTCTTGCAATAAGGACTTGACCCACATTAACTCTTTCACAACAGAACACGAGGCCATGTACTCAGCCTCCATAGTGGACTCACCAACGACCTTTTATTGCTTACTGCTCCAAGAGCAAGCAGCTTCCCCCACATACAACACATAACCAGAAGTACATCTCCTTGTAGGTGCGTCCCCATAATTGGCATCACTCCAAGTAGTGATGTCAGTGTGCTCCCATCCCAAATGCAACCATAACTTTTTGGTTCTCACCAGATATCTGATGACTCTCTTGGCTGCCTCCGAATCTCTCTTCCTACGATCATTAAGACTCCTACTGAGGACTCCTACTGCTGCCGCTATTCCGGCCTGGTACAGTTCATAAAATATATCAAACTTCCTACGACTTGTCAATAAGGGATAGACTTCATAAATTCTCTCCTTTGGACTCATTTGATCATCTAAAAACATCAATCCTCCTTCATTCCCATCACTTACTTTTTTCAAGTCCATGAGAGTGGTACAAGTGTTAGCCTTTTCCATCTAGAATTTCTCAAGCATATTACCTATTGCTTCTTTATGAGTAAGTCTGATAATCCATTTCCCCACATCTCTCTCTCGAATTGGATCCCCAAAATATATTTTGCCTCACCTAAATCCTTCATATCAAATCTGCCCCGAAGAAATTTCTTTAGCCTATTGATCTTCTCCAAAGACTTACTCAATACAAGCAAATCATCCACATAAATTGCAATAAAAATGACACCATTCTCATCTTCAAACATAAAGATAGAATGGTCAGAGCTAATCCGAATATATCCCAGACAAGTCAGAAACTCATCTTGTTTTTTATTCCACTGTCGGGAGCGTGCTTCAGTCCATATAAGAACTTTATTAGCCTGCATACTTTGCTCTCTTCTCCTGCCTCCACGAACCCCTCCAATTGCTTCATGAAAATTTCTTCCTCTAACTCACAATTAAGAAAAGCAGTATTAATGTCCATCTGGCGTATTTCCATGTCTTCCGCTGCTGCCAGACTGAGGAGAATCCTTACTGATGGGAACCGAACAACTGAAGCAAAGGTCACCTCATAGTCAATCCCCTCTTTTTGGGTAAACCCTTTCGCTACCAATCGAGCCTTATATCTCTCAATGCAATTATCTGGATTCAATTTTAGTTTAAATACCCATTTACACCCGATAGGTTTTCTGTCTGGAGGACAATCCGTTAGCTCCCAAGTATTTGCTTCCATGATCGAAGCCATCTCATCATTTATGGCTTTAATCCACCTTTTTTTCTTAGGACTATTTACTGCCTTCGAGTAAGACTGAGGCTCATCTGGGTGATAAAGCTTAGTTACCATATGAGCGACCTGTTTTTCTTGCATCCTTTTGCTGCTCCTTCTTCCTCCCTAAAACTCTTAAGCTGGAATGGATGGAAGTCTTGGATTTCTCCTCACTGTCTCATCGGCTCCCCTATCCATGGGAGCCGGTTCTGGTCTCACTTTTTCTATCTCCTCGATGTCCCTAGGAGTATGTGAGATTTCCGGTAAGTTTGCTGTATCTCGGATCTCCCCTAATCTGCAATCATGATTTCATTCATGTCCTTTTCGGGAACGACCGCGTTCTCCTCATTCTCGGACTCAAATCTGATTTTTATCTTATTTGTATATTTGAAAGGGTCAAACGACTTCCCTTCATTCATGACAACTAGGTGTTTGACCAGAATGATATCTTTCTTTGCTAAGTCATAGACTCTATATCCCTTGACATCCTCATCATATCCCACAAAGTATCCAGGTTTTTCCTTAACATCTAGTTTCCAGTTTTTCCTATCCGTGTCAAGACTGTAAACTTGGCTACCGAATACTTTAAGGTGTGAGATATCTGGTTTCCTTCCTACCCATCTCTCATAAGGTATCACTCCCTTTACAGCTGAGGTAAGGACTCTATTCTTAATGTAGTTGGCACAGTTCATTCCTTCTGCCCAAAATCTCTTTCGTATTTTCTTGTCGGCTAACATACTGGATGCACTATCTCCTAGTGTTCGATTAAACCTCTCAGCTACCCCATTTTGTTCCGGGTTATATGGTACAGTTTTCTGGTGCTGCACTCCCTCATCTCTCAGATATTCCTTAAACTGGTTAGAGGTATACCCCCCCCATTATCACTCCTTATCCTGTTAATGGGGGTTTCATGCAACTTCTCACTCCATGCTTTATATTCTTTGAAGAAAGTTTATGCTTCAGACTTTGTTTTTAGGAAATACACTCTAAAGTATCTAGACTAGTCATCGGTTATTATCATCATAAACGTCTTTCCTCCAACCAAAGGTACTTTTGCAGGTACCTAAATATGTGTGTGGACCAAATCTAATACTTTCTCACCTCTATATGTGGCGACTTTGGGAAAGGGAAGTCTGTGAGCCTTCCCTTGAGCACAACCACTGTTATCATGCATCATTTCATTATCCCCAAACTAAATGGCTTCTACTACCCCAAGCTTTTTAATTTCCCTTAACCTATCAAAATGCACATGCCCCAACCACTTATGCCATATCATCAACTTAGGAACAGCAACATAGTAAGCATTCTTCTTTTCATTACTCAGGTTAAGCCTAAACATTTCTTGGCTACCATTATCTGCCGTGAAGTAAACCTCATCCCCATACTTAGCTGTAAAGACACCCTTTCTAGTGAAGGTATCAAACTCTTTGTCATCTAACACATACGTAGAGACAAGATTTTTACTCAGCTGGGGAATGTAGAGTACATTTGAGAATGTAAGTATTGAAGACTTACCCTCCACTAAAACTTTCAAATCTACTGATCCCACTAGATCTGTAGTAACCACTCTCCCATCCCCATACTCTATCTCTACAGTAGGGATGTTTCTTAACTTAGTGAAGAGTTCTTTATCACGACACATATGCATGGAGCACCTGAGTCGATGATCCATCCTTCTTGTGGAGCTTCCCGAATTGCTCCAAGGGCACACTTCTGTCTCCGAGGGATCTCCTTCTCCTCCAGACTCTCGTCAAGAAGAAGCTCCCCATCCTCGTTAGAAGACTCATCCTCGCTTTTTCTTGTCACTTTTGTAACCACAAGTGCCTTTTTCTTCCCTCTTAAAGAACCCCCTCCACGGTTCTCTTGGAGCCTCCACTCCGACAACTTGACACAATCTGCGATAAAGTGTCCCGGCTTTTTGGAAACATTACAAAGACCCTTTGGGGGGCTCGGTCCTCCAGAATGATCTCTTTCCCCTTTGTACGGTTTCTTCTGGTCCTTCCCCCATCGGTCCCCTCCTGTTGTTAGAGCTTGAATGCTCTTTCCTCCTCTCCAAATCTCCATTGTGTTTTCCTACACAAGTATCATCTTGACTACTGTGTTTTATTTCCATGAACTATCAGGCATTTCCTGTAACCGCTACACTATGTTCTTGTTTGTTGAAATAAGTAGTTTTTGGTAGTTTCTAGGTCCAAAATAATTAGCGGAAACAGATAAAGAAAATGCGGGCAACCTGCCTCCATCTCTTCTCTCTTGCCCCCATACTTGGTGTAGTCACTGAAGGAGAGAGAGAGCGATGGAGCTATGGCTGCCTCAACTCTATAGGAAGGACTAAAGAGTGAGTGAAACGTCCACCTTCGGGAACTCCACCAGGATTTGGAGAAGTAAGGTTTCCTGCAGCATCAGCTGCCTCAGCGGAGGAGTGAGATAATAGGGACATCAGTGTGTACGAAAAGGGGAAAGGGAAGGAGACACCCCTTACTCCTATTGCCACAATATCAGGAGCGGCGACCGTGAAGACTGCGGAGAACGATACTCAAATGTGGGAGGATGTAAATATGGTTGCCAAGAACTTCATATTAAGGCACCTCACTCAAGCTTTGGCAACCCCTCATCTTTACATTTACAAGGCCGAGTAGTTCTAGGTGAGTTTGGTGGAGATTTATAGAGTTAAACCTATTCAAAAGCTCCAGTTGGTTGAGCAAAAACTAGTGAGTTACACTTACAAAGGAGGAAAGATGTTAGATTACTGTAATGATCTTTCTTGTTTGTATATGGAGATAGAAAGTGCCTAGTGGACAGGTAAAATGAAAATGAAAGTTAACACCCTTATCATGAAGTTACCAGATGAGTACTAGAACATAGTGTACCGAGTACAGGAAATGCCTGATAGTTCATGGAAATGAAACACAGTAGTCAATATGATACTTGTGCAGGAAAACACAATGGAGATTTGGAGAGGAGGAAAGAGCATTCAAGCTCTAACAACAGGAGGGGACCGATGGGAGAAGGACCAGAAGAAACCGTACAAAGGGGAAAGAGATCATTCTGGAGGACCGAGCCCCCCAAAGGGTCTTTGTAATGTTTCCAAAAAGCCGGGACACTTTATCGCAGATTGTGTCAAGTTGTCGGAGTGGAGGCTCCAAGAGAACCGTGGAGGGGGTTCTTTAAGAGGGAAGAAAAAGGCACTTGTGGTTACAAAAGTGACAAGAAAAAGCGAGGATGAGTCTTCTAACGAGGATGGGGAGCTTCTTCTTGACGAGAGTCTGGAGGAGAAGGAGATCCCTCGGAGACAGAAGTGTGCCCTTGGAGCAATTCGGGAAGCTCCACAAGAAGGATGGATCATCGACTCAGGTGCATCCATGCATATGTGTCGTGATAAAGAACTCTTCACTAAGTTAAGAAACATCCCTACTGTAGAGATAGAGTATGGGGATGGGAGAGTGGTTACTACAGATCTAGTGGGATCAGTAGATTTGAAAGTTTTAGTGGAGGGTAAGTCTTCAATACTTACATTCTCAAATGTACTCTACATTCCCCAGCTGAGTAAAAATCTTGTCTCTACGTATGTGTTAGATGACAAAGAGTTTGATACCTTCACTAGAAAGGGTGTCTTTACAGCTAAGTATGGGGATGAGGTTTACTTCACGGCAGATAATGGTAGCCAAGAAATGTTTAGGCTTAACCTGAGTAATGAAAAGAAGAATGCTTACTATGTTGGTGTTCCTAAGTTGAAGATATGGCATAAGTGGTTGGGGCATGTGCATTTTGATAGGTTAAGGGAAATTAAAAAGCTTGGGGTAGTAGAAGCCATTCAGTTTGGGGATAATGAAATGATGGATGATAATAGTGGTTGTGCTCAAGGGAAGGCTCACAGACTTCCCTTTCCCAAAGTCGCCACATATAGAGGTGAGAAAGTATTAAATTTGGTCCACACACATATTTAGGGACCTGCAAAAGCACCTTTGGTTGGAGGAAAGAGGTTTATGATGATAATAACCGATGACTAGTCTAGATACTCTAGAGTGTATTTCCAAAAAACAAAGTCTGAAGCATAAACTTTCTTCAAAGAATATAAAGCATGGAGTGAGAAGTTGCATGAAACCCCCATTAACAGGATAAGGAGTGATAATGGGGGGGGGTATACCTCTAACCAGTTTAAGGAATATCTGAGAGATGAGGGAGTGCAGCACCAAAAAACTGTACCATATAACCCGGAACAAAATGGGGTAGCTGAGAGGTTGAATCGAACACTAGGAGATAGTGCATCCAGTATGTTGGCCGATAAGAAAATACGAAAGAGATTTTGGGCAGAAGGAATGAACTGTGCCAACTACATTAAGAATAGAGTCCTTACCTCAGCTGTAAAGGGAGTGATACCTTATGAGAGATGGGTAGGAAGGAAACCAGATATCTCACACCTTAAAGTATTCGGTAGCCAAGTTTACAGTCTTGACACGGATAGGAAAAACTGGAAACTAGATGCTAAGGAAAAACGTGGATACTTTGTGGGATATGATGAGGATGTCAAGGGATATAGAGTCTATGACTTAGCAAAGAAAGATATCATTCTGGTCAAACACCTAGTTGTCATGGATGAAGGGAAGTCGTTTGACCCTTTCAAATATACAAATAAGATAAAAATCAGATTTGAGTCCGAGAATGAGGAGAACGCGGTCGTTCCCGAAAATGACATGAATGAAATCATGATTGCAGATTCAGGGGAGATCCGAGATACAGCAAACTTATCGGAAATCTCACATACTCCCAAGGACGTCGAGGAGATAGAACAAGTGAGACCAGAACCGGCTCCCATGGATAGGGGAGCCGATGAGACAGTGAGGAGAAATCCAAGACTTCTATCCATTCCAGCTTCAGAGTTTTAGGGAGGAAGAAGGAGCAGCAAAAGGATGCAAGAAAAACAGGTCGCTCATATGGTAACTAAGCTATATCACCCAGATGAGCCTCAGTCTTACTCGGAGGCAGTAAATAGTCCTAAGAAAAAATGGTGGATTAAAGTCATAAATGATGAGATGGCTTCGATCATGGAAGAAAATACTTGGGAGCTAATGGATTTTCCTCCAGACAGAAAACCTATCGGGTGTAAATGGGTATTTAAACTAAAATTGAAACCAGATAATTGCATTGAGAGATATAAGGCTTGATTCGTAGCAAAAGGGTTTACCCAAAAGGAGGGGATTGACTATGAGGTGACCTTTGCTCCAGTTGTTTGGTTCCCATCAGTAAGGATTCTCCTCAGTCTGGCAGCAGCGGAAGACATGGAAATACGCCAGATAGACATTAATACTGCTTTTCTTAATTGTGAGTTAGAGGAAGAAATTTTCATGAAGCAATTGGAGGGGTTCGTGGAGGCAGGAGAAGAGAGCATAGTATGCAGGCTAATAAAGTTCTTATATGGACTGAAGCAGGCTCCCGACAGTGGAATAAAAAACAAGATGAGTTTCTGACTGGTCTGGGATATATCCGGATTAGCTCTGACCATTCTATCTTTATGTTTGAAGATGAGAATGGTGTCATTTTTATTGCAATTTATGTGGATGATTTGCTTGTATTGAGTAAGTCTTTGGAGAAGATCAATAGGCTAAAGAAATTTCTTCGAGGCAGATTTGATATGAAGGATTTAGGTGAGGCAAAATATATTTTGGGGATCCAAATGGAGAGAGATGTGGGGAAATGGATAATCAGACTTACTTAGAAAGAAGCAATAGGTAATATGCTTGAGAAATTCTAAATGGAATAGGCTAACAGTTGTACCACTCCCATGGATTTGAAAAAAGTAAGTGATGGGAATGAAGAAGGAGGAATGATGATCTTAGATGATCAAATGAGTCCAAAGGAGAGAATTTATGAAGTCTATCCCTTATTGACAAGTCGTAGGAAGTTTGATATATTTTATGAACTGTACCAGGCAGGACATAGCGGCAGCAGTAGGAGTCCTCAGTAGGAGTCTTAATGATCCTAGGAAGAGAGATTGGGAGGCAGCCAAGAGAGTCATGAGATATCTGGTAGGAACTAGAGAGTTATGGTTACATTTGGGAGGGGAGCACACTGATATCACTACTTGAGTGATGCCAGTTATGGGGATGCACCTATGAGAAGATGCACTTCTAGGTATGTGTTATATGCGGGGGAAGGTGTTTGTTGTTGGAGCAGTTAGCAACAAAAGGTGGCTGCTTAGTCTACTATGGGGGCTGAGTATATGGCTTCTTTTTCGGCTGTGAAAGAGTTGATGTGGGTCAAATCCTTGTTGCAACAATTGGGGTATATGAAGGAGGGAGTGCATGAAGTTTTTTGTGATAATTAGGCTGCCATTGCCATTGCAGCGAATTGAAAACATCATTTCAAGGTTAAAAATATGGACATAAGATTGAGCTTCGTGAGGGAAAAAGTTGAAAATAAAATTGTAAATCTTGTGTATAAATCCGATGAAGAAATGGTGGTTGACATTAAGACCAATATTGTGCCTTCTCCGAAGTTAAAATATTGTAGGGAAAAATGCGGATTAAAAGAAAAGTTAAAATTAGACTAGAAAATAAAGGGAGTGTTGAAATAAGTAGCTTTTGGTATTTTCTAGGTCTAAAATAATTAATGGAAACAGATAAAGAAAATGCAGGCAACCTGCCTCCATCTCTTCTCTCTTGCCCCCATACTTGTTGTAGTCACAGAAGGAGAGAGAGCTATGGAGCCATGGCTGCCTCATCTCTATAGGAAGGACTAAAGAGTGACTTAAGTCACTCTCAACAAAATGATGAGTCTTGCAGGACTCTAACCCCCGACCGGCAGAGCGCGACGTAGAAGTCCGTTAGGAGATATATGGTTTGATAAGTATTTAACCTATTGTATAATACTCAAACCATTTAGCTGAAATATGGATGAATGAACATAGAACTTGTTAAGGTTTAGTGCAAAACGTCATTTCGCACGAAACAAATGAAACTGACATTTGTTTCAACGGTCGACATTTGATGTCGGATTTAATCCGACGGCGCACGTCATCGCCGAGATCGCGGAATGGTCACTTTGGCTTTTATGGACGTGGCATGACCTGGCGCCGCGTGGAAGGATGATATTCGGTCACGGGAATTTTGAAGAATATACGAACGAGTGGTAAAGTGACACGCGTCCACTCAGTAGCCTTGTCGTCACGGGAATTTTGAAGAATATACGTACGAGTGGAAAAGTGACACGCGTCCACTCAGTAGCCTTGTCGTACACCGGCCACAAGAAAGGACATCGGCCGTAGTACCTTTCCTTTACTTTACAGTTATATGATTGGTTCGTACTTCAGTAGATAGGGGTTGTGAGAGAGGTTTAAGACTCAGGAAATTTTGGTATGTAGTCACCTCTCTCTCTAAGAGAGCTTTGTATAAATCGGCATTTTTGCCGGCTTATAACTTATCGGCTAGTTTGCCGTTTTTAGTGATTCTTTTTGCTACCGACTCAGGGGAGTAACGGTTTCATAGGCGTGTAGGCAAACTGTTATTTTTCCTTCCAAGACAGCAGTGGTTGTGGCTTGAAGTGGGTTAGTTATATACTATCTAGATGCTTTCTGTATTGTGTGGTTCAATGTAGGACACATAATTGCATCGTACTCATCTGGTAACTTCATGATAAGGGTGTTAACTTTCATTTTTATTGTACCTGTCCACCCGACACTTTCCATCTCCATATACAAATACGAATGATCATTACAGTAATCTAACATCTTTCCTCATTTCTAAGTGTAACTCACTAGCTTTTGCTCACCCAACTGGAGCTCCTGAATAGTTCCAGCTCTATAAATCTCCACCTAACTCACCCACAACTCCTCGTCCTTGTAAATGTGAAGATGAGGGGTGGCCAAAGCTTGAGTGAGGTGCCTCAGAATGAAGTTCTTGGCAGCCATGTTTATATCCTCCCACATTTGAGTATCGTTCACCACGGTCTTGATGGTCGCCGCTTCCGGTACTGTGGCAATAGGAGTAAGGGGTGTCTCCTTCCCTTTACCCTTTTTGGACAGACTGCTGTCCCCATCATCTGCCTCCTATGCTGAGGCAGCCGTCGTGCAAGAAACCTTACTTCTCGAAATCCTGGTGGAGTTTCCTGAACGTGGACGTTTCACTTGTCTACTGACGATACCCCAGTATGGTTTTTTTTTTCGCATAAAGATCCCATCATCATGGCTTCCCAATAAATGAACCCACATCCATTGAAGGTGGGCACCCTAGAGGGTGGGCCCATAACCTGCAATTCTGTGTCCTCCATTGGACCACAAAATACAGACAGCCTCAAGATAGCATTTAACTAACCCACTTCAAGCCAGAACCACTGTTGTCCAGGAAGGCAAAATGACACTTTGACTGCACGCTTGTGCAGCATGGACTCCCCTGAGTTTGTAGCAAAAAAAATCTCTGAAAACGGCCAACCAGCTGATAAATTATAAGGTGGCAAAGATGCCAAGTTTATACAAACTCTCAAAGGGAGAGAGGTCACTATCTACCAAATTCTCTAAGTTCTAAACCCCTCTCACAACCCTTATCTACTGACGTACGAACCAATCAAACGACTGTAGGGTACAAAAAGGTACTACGGCCGATGTACTTTTTGTACGGCCTGTGTACGGCAAGGCTATTAAGTGGACGCCTGTCCATATTTAATTCGTCCTTATGTTCCCTAGAATTCCCGCGACCAAATGTCATCCCTCCACGTGGGGCCACTTCATGCCACGTCCATAAACGCCAAAGTGACCATTCCGCGATCTCGGCAGAGATATACGCCTTCGGATTAAATCTGACATTGAATGTCGGCCGTCGAAACAAATGTCTGATTCATTTGTTTCGTACGAGATAATGTTTCGCACTATATATAACACTAGGTTCTATGTTTTTTAGTTTGTCGTGTCGTTAATCGAATTCATGGTCTAAATAGTGTTTAAATATTTATCAAACATAATGTACCCTAATGGACTTCTACGACAGACTGGTTAGAGCTAACGGCTACGCCGCGCTCTGCCGGTCAGAGGTTCGAGTCTGCCGGACTTAACCTTTTGTTGAGAGTGACATAAGTCACTCTTTAGTCCTGCCTGCTTAAGCTAGGACAGCCATGGCTCAACCACCCTCTCTATCCCTCAGTTACTACGACAAGTATGGTGGGTAGAGGGAGCAGGTATTGGCAGGTTGTCCGCCTTTTTCTTTTCCTATTTGTAGCAAATTATTTAGACCTACAAAATACTATATTAGACTTATAATTTTCAACATTAGATGCTAGTTGGCGTACTGATTTTTCTCTTTTTCTGTTCTGCCTCGTTTTTAATCCACACGACTTTGGCCAAGTCTGGAAGGTTTTCCTCCAAATTTGTCTTTTTGGCGATTCGTGGAGTGGAGGCTTGAGGCGTGGCATCTTGTATTGGGCAGTGCCGTTCTCCGAACAGCTGGACGGTTTGTTTGAGTGTATTTGTTTTTGTGCATTTCGGTTGTCTTGTAAAAGTGCCCTTTTTACTGAATCCGAATTTCTTGGTTTGGTTGGAAGTGTTTATTTTGCTTCGTTGCTTTTCTATGAGATAACTCTTGTAAAGAATACGTTGAAGACCCGAGAGCCTAGTGGCTACCTCGTGGCTTAGTATTCTTGTCCAAAAGCTGAACTTTTCAAAATCACATTTTCTAAAAGTCTATATTTTTAAAAATAAATTATTAAAAATATAAATTTTATTTCATAAAAAAAAAAATTACCTTTCATATTAGGTTTTTATTCTTGTTTTTGTCTTTCTATATTCTTGCCTATTTACCTTTCATTTTCAGTTTTACTTCTCAGTTTTGTGTGATAAAATAAATCTAAAGGAAAAAAAAAATATTTTTTTTTTTATTTTCAATATAAAATCTATCTTTTCATTTCTAGATTTTCTCCCACCTATTTTTGAGTTGGTTTTTTCCTTTTGATCTGGCTGTATTTTTCTACAAGCTTCATTCTACTCTCTCTCCCTTATTGCTTTTGCTTTCAGTTTTGCCTTTAAAGAAAATATTATAAAAATAAATAAATTTATATATTTTATTTTATAAAAAAAAAAACTTTTTCTTTTTCTTTTTTGTTTTCATCTTTCTTGCTTTTAATCTTTGTCTTCTTTCTTGCTGCCACTCTATTTCTGGTCTGCAGATTTAGGTCTGAATATGTGTCAGATTTTAGGGTTAATCTGCGGAATTATGGTTTGGCGGGAGATTTAAGGTTTGGGCCGCAGATTTAGGGTTTGTACGGATTTAGTGTTTATTTTTTGGAATCCTTAACCCTAGGTCAGCATATTACCATTCCTTGGTCGCAGATTTTTAGTTTTTACAGCGTGGAATTAGGGTTTGGGAAACCTTCTTTGCCTATTTTCACCTTAAATTGTGTCACACCTTAAAGTGTGCTCAATAGTCTTTATCTTTCTTTCCCTTGTTGCAAATTCCTTTGCTAGCTAGTTGATGCTTGGTTTGTGGTGAATTTGATATTCTCTTTCTTTTCCCCTTTCCAAAATTAATCATTCATAAAACCTAGCAAAATAAAAATATATATTCAATATATTAGAACTGCACGAATTATAACATATAATTATCATTGCTTTATAGTTGGGTATAGCGTGGCATAGCCTTGATACGCATACCCTAGCAGGATACTAATTACTAAGGTGTTTAGTGGTGGTCCTGGGTTCGATTATTCGGAACTGAGGCGGATCACGTTACTAAGGACTCTGCAAAATCTGACTTGCTTCTATCAAGTCCGGTTCACTTTTAGTACTCACTAGTGTACTAAAAGTATTTGTAAGTATCCCGATGCCTTGCGGGTGCAAGAACGTCACGATATAGTGTGGACACTCGTGTAGAGGGATCGGTGTGGATTGGTGTTATTACGAACCTTTTTTTTTGAGCATTTGCATTTTCTTTGCTTTCTTGGCATGTTATCTGGCCGTGAGTGGCCTTGAGTTTCCTTGTGACTATCTAAATTGGATTTTCTTTCATAGATCTTGCCGTGGGTGGCATTGTTTAGACAATTTACTGTCTGTGCCGCTGTAGATCTGCAGTGAAAGGTGCCTGGATAGTTCTCTGTTTGTTTTTATAGATCTGGCCTTTTGGCCTTGCCCCCATTGTTTGCAAATTAGAGGTTTGGTATTTCGACTTTTTGCTAGATCTGACCATCGAGTCTTGATAAAGACTTCGTGTGTTAGCTTGTCTTGTGTGGTATGGCCTTCCATTTGACGCACCTCGATTAGGCCGTTCCGTTCTTTCATAGTCGTAATCGAAGGTTTTATCTTCGTTTATGCCCACGGAGTCTTGATAGAGACTTCGTGTGTTAGGTTGTCTTCTGTGGTTTGACCTTCCATTTGACCCGCCTCGATTAGGCCGTTCCGTTCTTTCATAGTCGTAATCGAGGGTTTTATCTTCGTTTATGCCCACGGATTAGGATAACTTACGTTATCAATCCGGATCTACCCGCGGCGGGATAGTTTTCCGTCCACCGCAGTTAGATCTTTCTAGTTTTATCGAGTCTACGAACGCACCAATTTCGGTTGCGGCCCCTAGATCTCTGTCTGTTTGTTCAGTATTGACCACAGTCTCACCATTATCATCGGTTTCCTCTAGGTCATACCTAGACAAATACGAATAAGACTTTTCAGAGGAAATCAATTCTCATCCTCTTACATTTCAATTTCCGGTTAATCCAAATTTGGAAAAAACGGTGCATCCTCTTTTTGACGACATGGCTTCCTCCTCAATGGGATCCATGGGTGAGATGCAATTGTGTTTTTCCGGATTGAAGGATACCATGTCGTTATCTCATTTCCGTATGCTTTATGACACAAAAATGAGGGACTTAGCCTTCCGATATGAAGACCAGTTCGACCTTAGGGTTGCTTTCTCTCTCCTCGGTCGATGCCATCGCGGTTCGGCTCTCAATTTATACACGCTGAAGTATGAAAGTTTCTGTCAAATGACAGAGCACTCTCCACCCTTTGCAAGACTCCTAGCCGTTCCCGACCACGTAGAAATTCCCTACCAAGCGGCTGTTCCAGCAGTACTCGATGTTAATGGGGATGAGCTATATCTAGCCATCCTTGAGATTCCTCAGCAGTATGCTGTGGCTGCCCATGCGGCGGTTCTAGCTAGACTGGGAGGATTAATTCTTTTACGTGACCCGCTATCGGAAATGTTCGATCTTCTCCTAGAAGAATACTGGATGGAAAATCCAGATCAAGTTAAGGAGTTGATGAACTTCAAACGTAGGCCGGGTGAGACTGCCTTTGCTTTACGAGCTCGAATGGAAACCCTTCAAAAAGCCTTACCGGACCTTATGTTCGATGGAGAGGTTGTTCAGAAATTCGTGGGACAGTTTCCTTCTCAATCGATAATATTCATTCAAACTCATCCTAGTCAAACATACGGGCTAAAATTTACCTTTGAGCAAGCGGTTGAATATGCGGTTAGGTATGAGATGCAATCATCGTGGTGGGATGCTCATGAAAATCTCGAGTCTCAAAGAAACCAATTTGACCAATCCACACCGCCTCCGAAGAACCCGTGGCCTTCTAATAGGCCACTAAAGACGTCGGCATTGGGAACCTGCCATTTAATTCCGGAGTCCGATTTTGTTTCCGATGTGGAAACACGGAGCACAATACTCGCATGTGCCCAGATAAGTCGGCCACATGCACCCATTGCCAACAGAAAAAACATTATGTCCACGGTTGTCATGTTAAAGACCCTAATTTTTCGTATCAGATTCAAATTCAGAACGGTGGAATTCTTGCTTGTTCTGCCAAGCCAGTCACTCCTCTTATAGAGACCGAGAGAGAAGCGACTCCGCCTAAGATCTCTCGACGAGAGAGGGAAAAGGTTGAGTTACAAGTCATGATGGCCGCCTTGATGAAGGAACAATTTACTTCTTTCATGGCCAAAATGAAACCCCAGTTCACGGGAATGGCATGGACAATCGTCCACATGCCGTCGTTGGCCGACCGAATCCTTCGGGATTTTACTGTCCAACAACGGGCAGCTACTTTTAATAAAGGCCTGCCTGATCACAATCGGGATGGTAAATTACAAAATTCTCGTCTTCCACTTTTTTTCGAGAAATAATCCCTCACACTCTACCTGACACAGCTTCTTCCATTGTGGTTGAAGCTCTCACCATTCTCGATAGTACCATACATGATGCACATCGAGTCAAAGAACGGCTAAGCATCATTTCTACCATGATTGATGAAGCCCTCAGGGCCTCTCCCTTTCCTAATGAGGTTCCCAAAGAATCTCTCCTTGTTAATGAGCTCGCTGCAGCCGCCGCTTTGAGGGCGTTGCAACTGAACCGTAGTCTTTCAGTTATTCTGCCGGTTACCGCGGATAAGCACCGTGACCTTGATCCCCATATTAGTTTCTTGGACAATTCTCAAAAGTCAT
>JBBHKE010001151.1:48616-59211 GCA_037447655.1 Zygnema cylindricum | reverse complement strand
GGACGATCGGACGGTCGCTGATGAAAGTAGTGATCTAAGAAGATCACATGGAAAGCCCGTAACACAACTTACGCTAAAGGCGGCCTACAAAAGGCCTACCAAAAAACGCCTACTTTTGAACTATGGTCCAAAGCCACACCCACACAACCAAATATCTCGACCGCCATCGGAATAAAGTCATCCATAACATCGCGGTGTGCATAATCACGCTCCTTCTGCCTAGCCGCGTCACGAGTGGTCACTCCAACTTGTCGATCAACTTGGCTGATGACGACTGTATCCGACTAACAGGTAGAATTAGTTTTAACTAGTTCCAGTTAGTTTAACTTAGTTCACGGCATTCCTATTCAAAACTACCTTTCTTTTCGACTGAAATGATTTCGCTCGAATTGCTAAACCTCTCCGGAAGAGTATTCAAAAACACCCGTAACTTCTTTTACTTTCTTCTAGCATTCTAACGAAATTAATTAATTGCTCAACCTGAATGTTCAACCTCATTTATGGACTCCATTCTTGAGATAAACTCCTTAAACCACATTTTCAGCATAATCCTTAACACCCTCAAGACCAACCTAATTTAACTTATTTCTCATATATAGAAAGTCATAAAAGACACACACTCATCGAAATATGGTAACCTTTCTCTTACTTTTTCAAAGGTTAATACAATTTTTACTTTTTTTCCTCTTACTTTTTAAATATCCAGAGACGCACAACGAGCAAAATTTTCAAATTTTCTGAAAATGCATTTACAAATTGATATCTAAAAACTTTTTTATGTTTCTCAAAAGTGTACATATCGTGAAATAAAACTAGAATGTTTGTTTTGCTCACTCCATCAAACTCGATTTTTATGCCACTTCCAATCTTCAAAATTACATACATTACTCCGCTTTCACTTGTAAAATCACAAACATTTAATCCGTCTTAACATGTAAAATCACATACAGTCAAACAGTTTAATGTTCACAATCGCGTACGGTTGATCCGTTTTAACCTATAAGACCACATACATTCCGTTTGTGTAATCTGCAAAATCACTTGCATTGAATCCATTGTAATCAGTAAAATCACATACTTTTAATTCGTTTAATGTTTAAAATCACATTTTCAATCCGTTTTAACCTGTAAAATCACATACATTTAATCTGTTTTAACCTGTAAAAATCCCATCCGTTTAAATTTCCCACTATTCAAAATCCCATACACTTTATCCTTACACCATTCTTTAAAGGAACTCGACTAAAATCGATCCGGACTTCAAATTTGAATAGAATTTCCCAAAACTACAAGGAGTTTTAACTTCTCCGTAAAACTTTTTTCACTCTAAAACTAAAACTTTTTGCAATTTGGATTTTCAAGGAGAATTTCTCCACCTAATAATTAGTTTTAAGTTAAACCATCTTCCAAATGTGGTTTGTCTCCCAACTTCTTTAACCGAAAAAAATCGGAAAGAGAAAAGAAGAAAAAATAATTTTCTGAACCTTTGTGAGATTTCAAGATTAGAAACAATAATCTATTTCTGTCATCTACTTTTAACTTTTTCACCGATACAAATACAGAAACTTGCTTTTTTTTTTAAAAAAAAAGCAAAACTACCAAACTTTCAAAGACAAATTCGATCGAGACACAAGTTTTAATCTACATCAAAAACTTTAATCAAGTTTTTAATTTCTCTACAGCTTTAAAACCTGACTCACAACAACTTAACGACAAATCGAAAACATCGAAACTTCCTCCCTTCAATCCCTTCGATTCATCTTAAAAGTGGGAACCAAATCCTTTCTTTCTCCCTTTTCTCACACTCGAATTCTATTTTTAATCTCCATTTCAAATTCCATTTCAGACTCGATTTTAAACTCGATTAAAACTCGATTAAAACTCGATTACATCTCGATTAAGACTCAATAACTAAATTAAATCTCGATCTTAGACTCGATTTTAAACTTGTTTCAAACTCGATCTTAACCTCGATTTCGACGCTTCGAAGTTCGACTTCAAACGATTTTAAACTCGATTGAGCAAATGAGGTCCAATCCTTTCCACATTTTCCAACTGATCCGAAGAAAGCCATTGCCAATTAATCTTCAATATCGGTCCTTCCGTACAGAAATAAGAACAAGGAGCTTGCCCTTTCTCTGCCTGTAACGTCCCACACTTGGGTCCTCCGTCTCCATATCCGGCATGTGGACCAATCAGAGCCCGAGGTTTTTGTCCTCCACAAAGTTTTAAAGGAATTTTTACCTCCTTTGGGTCCTCCATAGCCTCCACATGGTATTTTGCGAGAGCTATCGCCCAGTATAAAGTTCTTCCCTCCCAGGTACAAGCATATCTGCAGAAACCGTACCCAATAAGAGGGAGAGTGAGAGAGCATTTTCTACATTTTTCTTGAAAAACATAGGATTTTCCTCTAAAAAGATATAATCAACACTTTTATCTTTCTTTTCATCGCTACATTGACTAAATACATCTACTCCTCTTCCCTCATCCTTCACTATGATGTTTCTGGCTACCACAACTCTATTTCTCTTAATGTCATATACTTTATAACCCTTGGCATGATCATGATACCCTAGAAATATACCTGGTATGCCTTTTGGCTCTAATTTCCATTTTTGTGGATCATTATCTAGCATAAATATCTTACTTCCAAAAACTTTGAAGTAACTTACATCTGGTTTTTGTCCTGTCCACATTTCGTGAGGAGTTTTATCTTTTACTTCCCTTTTTTCTAGCCTGTTTCTCACATAAGCTACATAATTCATAGCCTCTGCCCAAAATTTGTAATCTATGTCCATATCTGCCATCATTTTCATAGCACATTCTGATATGGTCGTATTCATCCTCTCTGAAACACCGTTTTGTTCCGGAGAATAAGGAATGGTTAGCTGATGTGAGATTCCATGCAAATTTAGGAATTCTGCAAATTCAATAGAAATGTAACTCTCCTCCATTATCAGATCTGAATCCTCCTATCTTTCTCTCATGCAAATTTTTAACCTAAGCTTTATACTCTTTAAATTTTGAAAAAAACTTCATCTTTACTATTCAAAAAATAAACTGTAGTAAATCTACTATAATCATCAGTAAAGGTAAGCATAAACTTAGAACCTCCTACAAATGGATACGTAGATGGCCCCCATACATCTGAATATATTAGTTTTAGCACCCTACTACTTATATGATCAGTTTGCGAAGGGAAAGGCAACTTATGAATTTTTCCCATTGCAGAATCATCACATACATTTGATGTTGGTTTTTGACTAATTTTTACACCTTCCACCATTTTTTGATTTCCCATCTTTTATAATCTATCGTAATTCACATGTCCTAAACGTTTATGCCATAAATCACAATCACTGATTACACTTGAGTACATAACATCATTATCATTATCATTTGCAAGAATCAACAGATACAAATTGTTTTCTCCAGCAAATCCCTTTGCAGCTATTTTCCCATTCTTACTCACTCTTTTCTTTCCATTCTCAGATATAGTTTTAAAACCTTTCTTTTCTACCACTCATGTAGAGAAAATATTTCATTTAAAAGCTGGGACATGCAACACATCTTCCAAGACCATTTTCACAGGTTTTCCCTCTACATTCAACATTAGCGACACCCTCCCCTTTGCTTTCGACTTAACAAACGTATCATCACTAAAATAAATTTTGATGGGTGAAATAGATTGAATACTCTCAAATAGATGGCGATTGGGGCACATGTGGACAAATGCGCCGGAGTCCATAATCCATTCTTCTTTCTCCACGCCTTCCGTTGCTTCTGCCGTCGCAAAGTATTTCTTTTCACTCTTGTCGGGAAAGCTGCTCACGTCCTCCTACTTAAGTTCGTTGAAGAGAGCATTTGGGCGACCACCTGATTGAGAAGGAACCCGGCTTTCGTCCCATCCAGAGAGAAAATTTTATGTGGCTTTCGCTCTCTTGTATGTATTACACATTTGAACACATGCCCTTTTTCATCACAGTAATAGCATGTCAAAGGTGACCTTCTAGGACCACTACCTCTACCACTGCCAGTGACAATCTTAGAATCCGAAAACTAGTTAGCTAGTGCCAGAATAGACTAACTACTACCTCTTTGTGACATTTGGTTAGCTTTCTTCACTGAAAATATGTTAAATTGCTAATGCTAAGTTCAATTAACGTTGTGGAATAGCCCTAAGCCTATCCATAGCTCCCTTGTACTCATCACGTAAATTTCTCATCAATAACATAGCTTGCTGAGGGGGCGAAAAGTCCACACCTGCACTAGTACTCTGAAGGAACAACCTTTTAATAGTGTGACAATGATCTGACATACTACCTCCTCAATACTTAAATTCAAAGATCTGAGTGACAATGTTAGTCTGCACTGTAACATCTAGCTGAACATAAATAGCACGTACACTAAACCAAACTTCACAAGCTTTCTTCAACTCAAGATACAACATTACCAAATCTTTTGTCATTGCCTGTTTCAAGACGTTGAGGCAGTGGAGATTCTTCTTTCTCCAATTCGGTGCAGTCTCATCGGCAGTTCCTTCCACAATGGGTGACAAGTCCCTCTCCTCGAAATATGAGCTCAACATATCTTCCCAATATAAGAAGTCAGTTCCATCAAAAATAGGCAATTTGGGCGGTGGGCCCATAACCTGTTGAAGGTCATGGGCATTAAGACTCGGCTGTGATCCACTCCCAGTAGGAGTCACACTTGCACCAGCAAGAGCAGGTGGAGCACTAGGGCTAATAGGAGCACTTGCAATAGGAGCTGAGCCATTATCAGACATGTTAGCGGAAGCAAACCCAAAGAGAAATGCCTAAAAGACTAGATCTATAGTGTAAGACATGTAACTCCAAACGAAAGAGGTATTTCAACCAAACAAACATGTACTACAAGCAAATTAGAGACAATAGAGCATAAAACACCTTAAACTGCACTCAGTGCTCTCATTTCTTTAATTCTTGTGTACAATGTACATTCTGTATTGAATTGATCAATCCCAATTGAACTAAATACTCAAAAGATCTAAAAAACATCCAAAAGATATAGGAAACATCAAAAACGTATGTACATGGTTCACCAGACACCCTACTGACAAGAATTTAAGTGTTTGGACCAGAATTGTCCACTAACAATATCTATACCCTAAAAATCCGAATGATTCTTATCACGTCTACATTCATTGGCAGCCATACACACTAATTACTTAAAGATATCAATTCGTGTAGACACTACAAAAAATCACACTAAATTTGGTCAATATTGAAGAGATGGTATTCTAAAATAATTCTAAGTCCTACACTCAATTTTCTAAGACTTACTAAAGCTTCTTTTCAATAGTAAAAGAAACTCTAAACCATATTTATAACACAAGTTTGTGTTTGCGCTAACAACAATAGTGGTAATAAACACTTTATATTATTAACGCTCACAAAAAAAAAAAAAAAAAAACCCTAAACCATGTTTCTAACACAAATTTGAGTTTGCGCAAACAAAGACATTTGTAACAAACAACGTTTATTGTTCGCGGTCACAAAAAGAGGTAAAATAAACCTCGAACCTTAATCATACCACAAATCTGTGTTTGCGCTAACAACAATAGTGGAAACAAACTCTTTATATTTTAAACGCTCACAAAAATAGTTCAAAATCACTCTAAACGATGTTTCGAATACAAATTTGAGTTTGCGCTAACTAAGATATTTGAAACAAACAACGATTATTGTTCGCGGTCACAAAAGAGGTAAAATAAACTTTGAACTATGTTTATAACACAAGTTTGTGTTTGCGCTAACAATAATAGTGGTAACAAACACTTTATATTGTTAACGCTCACAAAAATAGTTTAAAAAAACCTTAAACCATGTTTGTTACACAAATTTAAGTTTGTGGTAACAAAGATATTTGTAACAATTAACGTTAATGGTTCGAGGTCACAAAAAGAGGTAGAATAAACTCCGAACCATGTTTATAACACAAGTTTGTGTTTGCGCTAACAACAATAGTTGTAACAAATAATTTATATTGTTAACGCTCACAAAAATAAATAAAAAAAACCCTAAACCATGTTTTTAACACAAATTTTGAGTTTGTGCTAACAAAGATATTTGTAACAAACAACATTTATTGTTCGTGGTCACAAAAAAAGGTAAAATAAACTCCCAACCATGTTGATAACACAAGTTTGTGTTTGCGCTAACAATAATAGTGGTAACAAACACTTTTTATTGTTAGCGCTCACAAAAATAGTTAAAAAAAACCCTAAACCATGTTTCTAACACAAATTTGAGTTTGCGCTAACAAAGATATTTGTAACAAACAAATTTTATTGTTCGCGGTTACAAAAAGAGGTAAAATAAACCTTGAACGATGATTATAACACAATTTTGTGTTAGCGCTAACAAGAATAGTGGCAACAAACTCTTTATATTGTTAACGCTCACAAAAGTAGTTTAAAAAAACCTTAAACCATGTTTCTAACACAAATTTGAGTTTGCGCTAACAAAGATATTTGTAACAATCAACATTTATTGTTCGCGGTCACAAAAAGAGGTAAAATAAACCTTGAACAATGTTTATAACACAAGTTTGTGTTAGCGCTAACAAAAATAGTGGCAACAAACTCTTTATATTGTTAACGTTCACAAAAATAGTTAAAAAAACCCTAAACCATGTTTCTAACTGAAATTTGAGTTTGCCCTAACAAAGATATTTGTAACAAACAACGTTTATTGTTCGCGGTCATAAAAAGAGGTAAAATACACTCCAAACAATGTTTATAACACAAGTTTGTGTTTGCGCTAACAACAATAGTGGTAACAAACACTTTATATTGTTAACGCTCACAAAAATAGTTAAAAAAAAACCCTAAACCATGTTTCTAACACAAATTTGAGTTTGCGCTAACAAAGATATTTGTAACAAACAACGTTTATTGTTCGCGGTCACAAATAGAGGTAAAATAAACCTTGAACAATGTTTATAACACAAGTTTGTGTTTGCGCTAACAAGAATAGTGGCAACAAACTCTTTCTATTGTTAACGTTCACAAAAATAGTTAAAAGAAACCCTAAACCATGTTTCTAACAAAAATTTGAGTTTGGGCTAACAAAGATATTTGTAACAAACATCGTTTATTGTTCACGGTCACAAAAAGAGGTAAAATAAACCTTGAACCATGTTGATAATACAAGTTTGTGTTTGCGATATAAACAAATTTGGTAACAAACACTTTATATTGTTAACGCATACAAAAATATTAAAAAAAAACCCTAAACCATGTTTCTAACACAAATTTGAGATTGCGCAAACAAAGATATTTGAAACAACAATGTTTATTGTTCGCGGTCACAAAAAGAGGTAAAACAAACTCTAAAACATATTTATAACACAAGTTTGTGTTTGCGCTAACAACAATAGTGGTAACGAACACTTTATATTATAAACGCCTACAAAAATAGTTAAAAAATAAACCCTAAACCATGTTTCTAACACAAGTTTGAGTTAGCGCAAACAAAGATATTTGTAACAACAACGTTTATTGTTCGCGGTCAAAAAAAAAGGTAAAATAAACTCCGAAGCACATTTATAACACAAGTTTGTGTTTGCGCTTACAATAATAGTGGTAAAAATCACTTTATATTGTTAACACTCACAAAGATAGTGAAAAAATACCTAAAGCATGTTTTTAACACAAATTTGAGTTTGCGCTAACAAAGATATTTGGAACAAACAACGTTTATTGTTCGCTATCACAAAAAGTGATAGAATAAACTTTGAACCATGTTCATTATACAAGATTGTGTTTGCGCTAACAACAATAGTGGTAACAAACACTTTATATTGTTTACGCTCACAAAAATAGTTAACAAAAACCCTAAACAATGTTTCTAACACAAATTTGAGTTTGCGCTAACTAAGATATTTGTAACAAACAACGTTTATTGTTCGCGGTCACAAAATGAGGTAAAACAATTCCTAAACCATATTTATAACACAAGATTGTGTTTGCGCTATCTACAATAGTGGAAACAAACACTTTATATTGTTAACGCTCAGAAAACTAATAAAAAAAACCCTAAACGATGTTTCTAATACAAATTTGATTTTGCACTAACAAAGATATTTGTAAAAAACAACGTTTATTGTTCGCGATCACAAAAAGAGGTAAATTAAACACCGAACCATGTTTATAACACAAGTTTGTGTTTGCTCTAAAACACTAGTGGTAACAAACTATTTATATTGTTTACTCTCGCAAAAATAGTTACAAAAAGCCTTGAACCATGTTTGTTACACAAATTTGAGTTTGCGCTAACAAAGATATTTGTAACAAACAACGTTTATTGTTCGCTATCACAAAAAGAGGTAGAATAAACCCGGAACCATGTACATTACATAAGTTTTTGTTTGCGCTAGCAACAATGGTGGTAACAAACACTTTATATTGTTAACGCTCACAAAAATATTTAAAACAAAACACTAAACCATGTTTCTAACACGAATTTCAGTTTGCGCTAACAAAGATATTTGTATCAAACAATGTTTATTGTTCGCGGTCACAAAAAGAGGTAAAAAAAACTCTAAACCATATTTATAACAAAGGTTTGTGTTTTCGCTAACAACAATAGTGGTAGCAAACACTTTCTATTGTTTACGCTCACAAAGATAGTTAAAAAAAACCTAAACCATGTTTCTAACACAAATTTGAGTTTGCGCTTACAAAGTTATGTGTAACAAACAACGTTTATTGTTCGCGGTCACAAAAAGAGGTAAAAGAAACTCTAAACCATATTTATAACACAAGTTTGTGTTTGCGCTAACAACAATAGTGGTAACAAACACTTTATATTGTTTACGCTCACAAAAATAGTTAAAAAAAACCCTAAACCATGTTTCTAACACAAATTTGAGTTTGCGCTTACAAAGTTATGTGTAACAAACAATGTTTATTGTTCGCGGTCACAAAAAGAGGTAAAACAAACTCTAAAACATATTTATAACACAAGTTTGTGTTTGCGCTAACAACAATAGTGGTAACGAACACTTTATATTATTAACGCCTACAAAAATAGTTAAAAAAAAAACCCTAAACCATGTTTCTAACACAAATTTGAGTTAGCACAAACAAAGATATTTGTAACAACAATGTTTATTGTTCGCTGTCACAAAAAAAGGTAAAATTATCTCTAAACCATATTTATAACACAAATTTGTGTTTGCGCTAACAACAATAGTGGTAACAAACTCTTTATATATTTAACGCTCACAAAAATAGTTCAAAAAAACTCTAAACCATGTTTCGAACACAAAATTGAGTTTGCGCTAACAAAGATATTTGTAACAACAACGTTTATTGTTTCGCGGTCACAAAAAGAGGAAATAAAAACTATGAATCATGTTTATAATAAAAGTTTGTGTTTGTGCTAACAACAATAGTGGTAACAAACACTTAATATTGTTAACACTCACAAAATATTTAAAAAAAACCCTAAACCATGCTTCTAACACAAATTTGAGTTTGCGCTATAAAAGATATTTGTAATAAACAAGGTTTATTGTTCGCGGTCACAAAAAGAGGAAATATAAACTCTAAACCATGTTTATTACACAATTTTGTGTTTGTGCTAACAACAATATTGGTAACAAACTATTTATATTGTTAACCCTCACAAAAGTAGTTAAAAAAACCCTAAACCATGTTTCTAACACAAATTTGAGTTTTTGCTAGCAAAGATATTTGTAACAACCAACGTTTATTGTTCGCGGTCACAAAAAGAGGTAAATTAAACACCGAACCATGTTTATAACACAAGTTTGTGTTTGCGCTAGCAACAATAGTGGTAACAAACACTTTATATTGTTAGCGCTCACAAAAACAATAAAAAAAAACCCTAATCCATGTTTCTAACACAAATTTGAGTTAGCGCAAACAAAGATATTTGTAACAAACAACGTTTATTGTTTGCGGTCACAAAAAAAGGTAAAATAAACTCTGAAGCATATTTATAACACAAGTTTGTGTTTCCGCTTACAATAATAGTGGTAAAAAACACTTTATATTGTTAGCGCTCACAAAAACAATAAAAAAAAACCCAAAACCATGTTTCTAACACAAATTTGAGTTTGCGCTAACAAAGATATTTGTAACAAACAACGTTTATTGTTCGCTATCACAAAAAGAGGTAGAATAAACTCCGATCCATGTTCATTATACAAGTTTGTGTTTGCGCTAACAACAATAGTGGTAACAAACACTTTATATTATTTACGCTCACAAAAATAGTTAAAAAACACCCTAAACCCGTGTTTCTAACAAAAATTTGAGTTTGCGCTTACAAAGTTATGTGTAACAAACAACGTTTATTGTTCGCGGTCACAAAAAGAGGCAAAATAAACTCCAAACCATGTTCATAACACAAGTTTGAGTTTGCGCTAACAATAATAGTGCTATGAAACCCTTTATATTCTTAACGCTCACAAAAATAGTTAAAATTTTATTACAAACATTGAGTTCAAACACAAAAACTATTGTTGTTATTACCATTCTTTGAGAAATATAAAAATTGATAAAAACACTCGCAATTCTTATATTT
>JBBHKE010001151.1:23049-46625 GCA_037447655.1 Zygnema cylindricum | reverse complement strand
GAAACAAACAACGTTTAATGTTCCCAGTCACAAAAAGAGGAAAAATAATCTCCGAACCATGTTTATAACATAGGTTTGTGTTTGGGCTAACAACAACAGTGGTAACAAACACTTTATATTGTTAACGCTCACAAAAATATTAATAAAAAAACCCTAAACCATGTTTCTAACACAAATTTGAGTTTGAGCTAACAAAGATATTTTTAACAAACAACGTTTATTGATCGCGGTCACAAAAAGAGGTAAAATAAACCTTCAACCATGTTTATAACACAAGTTTGTGTTTGCGCTATCAAGAATAGTGGCAACTAACTCTTTATATTGTTAACGTTCACAAAAATTGTTTAAAAATCCCTTAAACTATGTTTGTTACACAAATTTTAGTTTGCGCTAACAAAGTTATTTGTAACAAACAATGTTTATTGTTCGCGGTCACAGAAAGAGGTAGAATAAACTCCGAACCATGTTTATAACACAAGTTTGTGTTTGCGCTAACAAGAATAGTGGTAACAAACACTTTATATTGTTAACGCTCACAAAAATAGTTAAAAAAAATCCTAAACCATGTTTCTAACACAAATTCGAGTTTGCGCTGACAAAGATATTTGTAACAAACAATTTTTATTGTTCTCGTTCACAAAAAGAGGTAGAATAAACTCCGAACCATGTTTATAACACAAGATTGTGTTGCGCTAGCAACAATAGTGGTAACAAACACTATAAAATTTTAACGCTCACAAAAATATTAAAAAAAAAAAAAAAACTATGTTTCTAACACAAATTTGAGTTTGCGCTAAAAAAGATATTTGTAACAAACAATGTTTATTGTTCACAGTCACAAAAAGAGGTAGAATATACTCCGAAACCATGTTTATAACACAAGTTTGTGTTTGCGCTAACAACAATATTGGTAACAAACACTTTATATTGTTAAAGCTCACAAAAATAGTTAAAAAAGACCCCAAACCATGTTTTTAACACAAATTTAAGTTTGGGCTAACAAAGATATTTGTAACAAACAATATTTATTGATTGTAGACGGAAAAAGAGGTAAAATAAACTCCAAACATTGTTCATAGCACAAGTTTGCTTTTGCGCTAACAACAATAGTGGTAACAAACACTTTATATTGTTAACGCTTACAAAAATAGTTAAAAGAAACCCTATACCATGTTTCTAACACAAATTTGAGTTTGCGCTAACAAAGATATTTGTAACAAACAACGTTTATTGTTCCCGGTCACAAAACAAGATAAAATAAACTATGAAATATGTTTATAACACAGGTTTGTGTTTGCGCTAACAACAATAGTGGTAACAAAATCTTTATATTGTTAACGCTGACAAAAAAACACACATAAAAAAATAAAAAATAAACCCTAAACTATGTTTCTAACAAAAATTTGAGTTTGCGCTAACAAAGATATTTGTAACAAACAACGTTTATGGTTCGCGGTCACAAAAAGAGGTAGAAGAAACTTTGAACCATGTTTATAACACAAGTTTGTGTTTGCGCTAACAACAATAGTAGCAACAAACTCTTTATATTGTTAACGCTAAAAAAAAATAGTTTAAAAAAACCCTAAACCATGTTTCTTACACAAATTTGAGTTTGGGCTAGTAAAAATATTTGTCACAAACAACGTTTATTGTTCACGGTCACAAAAAAAGATAAAATAAACTTTGAACCATGCTTATAACACAGGTTTGTGTTTGCGCTAACAACAATAGTGGTAACAAACACTTTATATTGTTAACGCTCACAAAAATAGTTAAAAAAAACCCTAAATCATGTTTCTAACACAAATTTGAGTTTGCGCTAACAAAGATATTTGAAACAAACAACGTTTATTGTTCGCGTTCACAAAAAGAGGTAGAATAAACTGCGAACCACGTTTATAACACAAGATTGTGTTTGCGCTAGCAACAATAGTGGTAACAAACACTTTAAAATGTTAACGCTCTCAAAAATTAAAAAAAAAAACACTAAACTAGGTTTCTAACACAAATTTGAGTTTGCGCTAAAAAAGATATTTGTAACAAACAACGTTTATTGTTCACAGTCAGAAAAAGAGCTAGAATATACTCCGAAACCAGTATATAACACAAGTTTGTGTTTGCGCTAACAACAATAGTGGTAACAAACACTTTATATTGTTAACGCTCACAAAAACAGCTAAAAGAAACCCTAAACCATGTTTCTAACACAAATTTGAGTTTACGCTAAAAATATATTCGAAACAAACAACGTTTAATGTTCCCAGTCACAAAAAGAGGAAAAATAATCTCCGAACCATGTTTATAACATAGGTTTGTGTTTGGGCTAACAACAACAGTGGTAACAAACACTTTATATTGTTAACGCTCACAAAAATATTAATAAAAAAACCCTAAACCATGTTTCTAACACAAATTTGAGTTTGAGCTAACAAAGATATTTTTAACAAACAACGTTTATTGATCGCGGTCACAAAAAGAGGTAAAATAAACCTTCAACCATGTTTATAACACAAGTTTGTGTTTGCGCTATCAAGAATAGTGGCAACTAACTCTTTATATTGTTAACGTTCACAAAAATTGTTTAAAAATCCCTTAAACTATGTTTGTTACACAAATTTTAGTTTGCGCTAACAAAGATATTTGTAACAAACAATGTTTATTGTTCGCGGTCACAGAAAGAGGTAGAATAAACTCCGAACCATGTTTATAACACAAGTTTGTGTTTGCGCTAACAACAATAGTGGTAACAAACACTTTATATTGTTAACGCTCACAAAAATAGTTAAAAAAAATCCTAAACCATGTTTCTAACACAAATTCAAGTTTGCGCTAACAAAGATATTTGTGACAAACAACGTTTATTGTTCGCGGTCAAAAAAAGAGGTAAAATAAACGCCAAACCATGTTTTAAAACAAGTTTGTGTTTGCGCTAACAACAATAGTGGTAACAAACTATTTATATTGTTAACGCTCACAAAAATATTTTAAAAAAACCTTAAACCATGCTTCTATCACAACTTTGAGTTTGCGCTAACAAAGATATTTGTAACTAACAACATTTATTGTTTGCGGTCAAAAAAAGAGGTAAAATAAACTCCGAACCATGTTTTTAAAACAAGTTTGTGTTTGCGCTAACAACAATAGTGGAAACAAACACTTTATATTGTTAACGCTCAAAAAAAAAGTTAAAAAAACCCCAAACCATATTTCTAACACAAATTTGAGTTTGCGCTAACAAAGATATTTGTAACAAACAACGTTTATTGTTTGCGGTCATAAAAAGAGGTAAAAAAACACCAAACCATGTTCATAACATAAGTTTGTTTTTGCGCTAACACCAATAGTGGTAACAAACACTTTTTATTGTTAACGCTCACAAAATGTTTTAAAAAAACCCTAAATCATGTTTCTAACACAAATTTGAGTTTGCGCTAATAAAGATATTTATAACAAACAACGTTTATTGTTCGCATTCACAAAAAGAAATAAAACAATTACTAAACCATATTTACAACACAAGTTTGTGTTTGCGCTAACAAAAATAGTGGTAACAAACACTTTATATTGTTAACGCTTACAAAAATAGTTAAAAAAAACCCCCAAACCATGTTTCTAACATAAATTTGAGTTTGCACTAACTAAGATATTTGTAACAAACAAAGTTTATTATTCGCGGTCACAAAAAGAGGTAAAATAAACTTTGAATCATGTTTATAACACAAGTTTGTGTTTGCGCTAACAATAACAGTGGTAACGAACTATTTACATTGTTAACACTCACAAAAAAAGTTAAACCCTTAACCATGTTTCTAACACAAATTTGAGTTTGGGCTAACTAAGATATTTGTAACAAACAACGTTTATTGTTCGCGATCACAAAAAGGGGTAAATTAAACTCCAAACCATATTTATAACTCAAGTTTCTGTTTGCGCTAACAACAATAGTGGTAACAAACACTTTTTATTGTTAGCGCTCACAAAATATTAAAAAAAAACCCTAAACTATGCTTCTATCACAAATTTGAGTTTGCGCTAACTAAGATATTTATAACAAACAACGTTTATTGATCGCGGTCACAAAAAGAAATAAAATAAACTCTGAACCATATTTATAACACAAGATTGTGTTTGCGCGAACAACAATAGTGGTAACAAACACTATATATTGTTAACGCTCACAAAAATAGTTAAAAAAAAACCCTAAAACCATGTTTCTAGCACAAATTTGAGTTTGCGCTAACTAAGATATTTGTAACAAACAACATTTATTGTTCTCGGTCACAAAAAGAGGTGAAATAAACTCCGAACCATGTTTTTAAAACAAGTTTGTGTTTGCGCTAACAACATTAGTGGTAACAAACTTTTTATATTGTTAACGCTCACAAAAATATTTAAAAAAAACCCTAAACCATGCTGTTATCACAAATTTGAGTTTGCGCTAACTAAGATATTTATAACAAACAACGTTTATTGTTCGCAATCACAAAAAGAGGTAAAATAAACTCCAAACCATGTTTATAACACAAGTTTGTGTTTGCACTATCAACAATAGAGGTAACAAACTATTTATATTGTTAACCCTCACAAATGTATTTAAAAAAAACCCTAAACCATGTTTTTAACACAAATTTGAGTTTGCGCTAACAAAGATATTTGTAACCAACATCATTTATTGTTCGCCGGCACAAAAAGAGGTAAAATAAACTCCGAACCATGTTTATAACACAAGTTTTATTTTGCGCTAACAACAATAGTGGTAACAAACACTTTATATTGCTAATGCTCAATAAAATAGTTAAAAATAACTCTAAACTATGTTTATTAAAAAAAAATGAGTTTGCGCTAACATATATATTTGTAACAAACAACTTTTATTGTTTATGGTCACAAAAAGAGGTAAAATAAACTCTGAACCATGTTTAAAACACAAGTTTATTTTTGCGCTAACAACAATAGTGGTAACAGACACTTTATCTTGTTAACGCTCACAAAAATATTAATAAAAAACCCTAAACTATGCTTCTATCACAAATTTGAGTTTGCGCTAACATATATATTTGTAACAAACAACGTTTATTGTTCGCGGTCACAAAAAGAGGTAAAATAAACTCTGAAACATGTATATAACACAAGTTTGTGTTTGCGCTAACAACAATAATGGTAACAAAAACTTTATATTGTTAACGCTCACAAAATAGTTAAAAAAAAACCTTAACCATGTTTCTAACACAAATTTGAATTTGCACTAACAAAGATATTTGTGACAAACAACGTTTATTGTTCGCGGTCACAAAAAGAGGTAAAATGAACTCTGAACCATGTTTTTTAAAAAAGTTTGTGTTTGTGCTAACAACAATAGTGGTAACAAACTATTTATATCGTTAACGCTCACAAAAATATTAAAAAAAAACCCTAAACCATGCTTCTATCACAAATTTGAGTATGCGCTAACCTAGATATTTGTCACAAACAACTTTATATTGTTAACGCTCACAAAATAGTTAAAAAAAAACCTTAACCATGTTTCTAACACAAATTTGAATTTGCGCTAACAAAGATATTTGTGACAAACAACGTTTATTGTTCGCGGTCACAAAAAGAGGTAAAATAACTCTGAACCATGTTAATAACACAAGTTTGTGTTTGCGCTAACAACAATAGTGGTAACAAACTATTTATATCGTTAACGCTCACAAAAATATTAAAAAAAAACCCTAAACCATGCTTCTATCACAAATTTGAGTATGCGCTAACCTAGATATTTGTAACAAACAACGTTTATTGTTCGCGGTCACAAAAAGAGGTGAATAACTCTGAACTATGTTAATAACACATGTTTGTGTTTGCGCTAACAAAAATAGTGGTAACAAACTATTTATATTGTTAACGCTCACAAAAATATTTAAAAAAAACCCTAAACCATGCTGTTATCACAAATTTGAGTTTGCGCTAACTAAGATATTTATAACAAACAACGTTTATTGTTCGCAACACAAAAAGAGGTAAAATAAACTCCAAACCATGTTTATAACACAAATTTGTGTTTGTGCTAACAACAATAGTGGTAACAAACACTTTATATTGTTAACACTCACAAAAATAATTAAAAAAAAACCCTAAACCATGTTTCTAACACAAATTTGAGTTTGCGCTAGCAAAGATATTTGTAACAAAGAACGTTTATTGTTCGCGGTCACAAAAAGAGGTAAAATAAACTTCAAACCATGTTTTTAACACAATTATGTTATTGCCCTAACAACAATAGTGGTAACAACACTTTTTATTTTTACTGTCACAAAATATTTTAAAAAAACTGTAAACCATTTTATAAAAAATAATTGAGTTTGCGCTAACATGTATATTTGTAACTAACAACATTTATTGTTCACGGTCAAAAAAAGAGGTAAAATAAACTCTAATCCATGTTTATAACACAAGTTTGTGTTTAAGCTAACAATAATAGTGGTAATAAACACTTTATCTTGTTAATGCTCATAATGTTAAAAAAAAATAACCATAAACCATCTTTTTAACACAAATTTGAGTTTGTCCTAGCAAAGATATTAAAAACAAACAACGATTATTGTTCTCGGTCACAAAAAGAGGTAATATAAACTCCGAACCATTTTTATAACACAAGTTTGTGTTTGTGTAAACAACAATTGTGATAACAAACACTTTACATTGTTAATGCTCACAAAAATAAATAAATAAAAACCCTAAACTATATTTGTAACACAAATTTGAGCTTGTGTTAACAAAGATATTTGTAACAAGCAACGTTTATTGTTCGTGGTCACAAAAAGAGGTAAAATAAAATCAGAACCATATTAATTACATAAGTTTGTGTTTGCGCTAACAACAATATTGCTATCAAAAACTTTAAATTGTTAACGCTCACAAAAATATTTAAAAAAACCATAAACCATGTTTGTAAAACAAATTTGAGTTTGTGTTAACAAAGATATTTGTAACAAGCAACGTTTTTTGTTCGTCGTCAGAAAAAGAGGTAAAATAAAATCTGGACCAAGATTATATCACAATTTTTTGTTTGCTCTAACAACAATCGTGGTAACAAACAATTTATATTGTTAACGCTCACAAAAATATTTTGAAAAAACCCTAAACCATGTTTTTAGCACAAATTTGAGTTTGCGCTTACAAAGATATTTGTAATAAACAATGTTTATTGTTCGCAGTCACAAAAAGAGATAAAATAAACTCCAAACCATGTTTAAAACACAAGTTTGTGTTTGCGCTAGCAACATTAGTGGTAACATACTATTGATATTGTTAACGCTCACAAAAATATTTAAAAAAACCCTAAACCATGTTTCTAGCATAAATTTGAGTTTGCGCTTAGAAAGATATTTTTAACAAACAACGTTTATTGTTCGCAGTCACAAAAAGAGGTAAAAAAAACTCTTAACCATGTTTATAACACAAGTTTATGTTTGCGCTAACAACAGTAGTGGTAACAAACTCTTTATATTGTTAACGCTCACAAAAATATTAAAAAAAAACCCTCAACCATGTTTCTAACACAAATTTACGTTTGCCCTAACAAAAATATTTTTAACAAACGATCTTTATTGTTCTCAGTCACAAAAAGAGGTAAAATAATCTCAGGAACATGTTTATAACACAAGTTTATGTTTGCGCTAACAACAACAATGGTAACAAACACTTTATTATGTTATTGCTCACAAAAATAGTTAAAAAAATCCCTAAAACGTGTTTCTAACACAAATTTGAGTTTGCGCTAACAAAGATATTTGTAACAAATAACGTTTATTGTTCGGGGTCATAAAATGAGGCTAAATAAACTCTGAACAATGTGTACAACACAAGTTTGTGTTTGCGCTAACAACAATAGTGGTAACAAACTCTTTAATTTGTAAACGCTCACAAAAAAAATAGAAAAAACCCTCAACCATGTTTCTAACACAAATTTCAGTTTGCGCTTACAAATATATTTGTAATAAACAACGTTTATTGTTGGGGTCATAAAAAGAGGTAAAATAAACTATGAACTATGTCTATAACACAAGTTTGTGTTTTCGGTAACAACAATAGTGGTAACAAACACTTTATATTGTTAACACTCACAAAAGTATTTAGAAAAAATCCTCAACCATATTTCTGACACAAATTTGAGTGTGCGCTAACAAAGATATTTGTAATAAACAACGTTTATTGTTCGTAGTCAGAAAAAGATGTAAAATAAACTCCAAACCATGTTTATAACACAAGTTTGTGTTTGCACTAACAACAATAGTGCTATCAATTAATTTACATTGTTGACGCTCACTAAAATAAAAATAAAAAAACCCTAAACATATTTGTAACACAAAATTGAGTTTGTGTTAACAAAGATATTTGTAACAATCAACGTTTATTGTTCGTGGTCACAAACAGAGGTAAAATAAAATCCGGACAATGTTTATAACACAAGTTTTTGTTTGCGCTAACAACAATAGTGGTAACAAACAGTTTATATTGTTAACGCTCACAAAAATATCCTGAAAAAACCCTAAACCATGTTTTTAACAAATTTTTCAGTTTGCATTTATATTTATATTTGTAATAAACAATGTTATTGTTCGCTGTCAGAAAAAAAAGGTAAACTAAACTCCAAACCATGTTTATAACACACGTTTCTGTTTCGGCTAACAACAATAGTGGTAACAAACACTTTATATTGTTAACACTCAAAAAATTATTTAAAAAAAGTCCTAAACCATATTTTTAACACAAATTTGAGTTTCCCCTAACAAAAATATTTGTAACAAATGATGTTTATTGTTCTCAGTCACAAAAAGAGGAAAATAATCTCTGAACCATGTTTTCAACACAAGTTTATGATTGCGCTAACAACAACAATGGTAACAAACACTTTATTATGTTATTGCTCATAAAAATAGTTAAAAAAATCCCTAAAACATGTTTCTAATACAAATTTGAGTTTGCGCTAACATAGATATTTGTAACAAACAACGTTTATTGTTCGTGGTCACAAAAAAAGGTAAAATAAACTCCAAATCATGTTTATAACACAATTTTGTGTTTGTGCTCACAACAATAGTAATAACATACACTTTATATTGTTAACGCTTACAAAACATTTAAAAAAAATCCTAATCCATGTTTTTAACACAAATTTCAGTTTGCGCTTACAAAGATATTTGTAATAAACAACGTTTATTGTTCGGGGTCATAAAATGAGGCTAAATAAACTCCGAACAATGTGTATAACACAAGTTTGTGTTTGCGCTAACAACAATAGTGGTAACAAACTCTTTATTTTGTAAACGCTCACAAAAAAAATAGAAACAATGTGTATAACACAAGTTTGTGTTTGCGCTAACAACAATAGTGGTAACAAACTCTTTATTTTGTAAACGCTCACAAAAAAAATAGAAAAAACCCTCAACATTGTTTTTAACACAAATTTCAGTTTGCGCTTACAAAGATATTTGTAATAAACAACGTTTATTGTTGGGGTCATAAAAAGAGGTAAAATAAACTATGAACTATGTCTATAACACAAGTTTGTGTTTGCGGTAACAACAATAGTGGTAACAAACTCTTTATATTGTAAACACTCACAAAATTATTTAAAAAAAATCCTAAACCATATTTCTAACAAAAATTTGAGTTTGCCCTAACAAAGATATTTGTAACAAATGACTTTTATTGTTCACGGTCACAAAAAGATGTAAAATAAACTCCACAGCGTGTTTATAACACAAGTTGGTGTTTGCGCTAACAACAATAGTGGTAACAAACATTCTGTATTGTTAACCCTCACAAAAATATTTTAAAAACATCCTAAACCATATTTCTAACACAAATTTGAGTTTCCCCTAACAAAAATATTTGTAACAAACGATGTTTATTGTTCTAAGTCATAAAAAGAGGTAAAATAATCTCTGAACCATGTTTATAACACAAGTTTATGTTTGCGCTAACAACAACAATGGTAACAAACACTTTATTATGTTATTGCTCACAAAAATAGTTAAAAAAATCCCTAAAACATGTTTCTAACACAAATTTGAGTTTGCGCTAACAAAGATATTTGTAACAAATAACGTTTATTGTTCAGGGTCATAAAATGAGGTTAAATAAACTCCGAACAATGTGTATAACACAAGTTTGTGTTTGCGCTAACAACAATAGTAGTAACAAACTCTTTATTTTGTTAACACTCACAAAAATATTTAAAAAAAACCCTCAACCATATTTCTGACACAAATTTGAGTGTGCGCTAACAAAGATATTTGTAATAAACAACCTTTATTGTTCGCGGTCAGAAAAAGATGTAAAATAAACTCCGAACCATGTTGATAACAAAAGTTTTTGTTTGCGCTAACAACAATAATGGTAACAAACTATTTATATTTTTAACGCTCACAAAAATATTTAAAAAAAACCCCAAACCATGTTTCTAACACAAATCTGAGTTTGCGCTAACAAAGATATTTGTAAGATACAACGTTTATTGTTCGCGGTCACAAAAAGAGGTAAAATAAACTTCGACACGTGTTCATACACAAGTTTGTGTTTGCGCAAACAACAATAGTGGTAACAAACTTCTTCTCTTGTTAATGCTTATAAAAATAGTAAAAAAAAATCCTCAACCATATTTCTGACACAAATTTGAGTTTGCGCTAACAAAGATATTTGTAATAAACAACGTTTATTTTTGCAGTCACAAAAAGAGTTAAAATAAACTCCAAACCATGTTTATAACACAAGTTTGTGATTGTCCTAATAATCATAGTGCTATCAAACACTTTAAATTGTAAACGCTGACAAAAATATTTAAAAAAAACCCTAAAACATGTTTGTAACACAAATTTGAGTTTGTGTTAACAAAGATATTTGTAACAAACAACGTTTATTGTTCGCTGTCACAAAAAGAGGTAAAATAAACTCCCAACCATGTTTATAACACAAGTTTATGTTTCCGCTAACAACAATGGTGGTAACAAACACTTTTTATTGTTAATTCTCACAAAATATTTAAAAAAACTGTAATCATGTTTATAAAACAAATTTGAGTTTGCGCTAACATGAATATTTGTAACAAACAACGTTTATTGTTCGCGATCACAAAAAGAAATAAAATAAACTCTCAACGATGTTTATAACACAAGTTTGTGTTTGCGCTAACGACAATAGTGGTAATAAACACTTTATCCTTTTAACGCTCATAATGTTTAAAAATAAAAACCCTAAACCATGTTTTCTAACACAAATTTGAGTTTGCGTTAACTAAGATATTTGTATCAAACAACGTATATTATTCGCGGTCACAAAAAGAGGTAAAATAAACTCTGAACCATGTTTATAACACAAGTTAGTGTTTGCGCTTAAAAAACAATACTGATAACAAGCTATTTATATTGTTAACGCTCACAAAGTTATTTAAAAAAAACCTTAAACCATGTTTTTAACACAAATTTGAGTTTGCGCTAACAAAGATATTTGTAATAAAAAAGTTTATTGTTCGCGGTCACAAAAAGAGGTAAAACAAACTCCAAACCATGTTTATAAAACAAGTTTGTGATTATCCTTATAACAATAGTGCAATCAAACACTTTAAATTGTTAACGCTCACAAAAATAGTTAAAAAAACCCTAAAACATGTTTGTAACACAAATTTGAGTTTGTGTTAACAAAGATATTTGTATCTAACAACGTTTATTGTTCGCGGTCACAAAAAAAGGTAAAATAAAATCTGAACCATGTTTATAACACAAGTCTGTGTTTGCGCTAACAACAATGGTGGTAACAAACACTTTTTATTGTTAACGCTCACAAAATATTTAAAAAAAACCGTAAACCATGTTTTTAAAACAAATTTGAGTTTACGCTAACATAGATATTTGTAACAAACAATGTTTTTTGTTTGCGGTCACAAAAAGAAATAAAATATACTCGGAAGTGTTGTTCATAGCCATTTTCAGCCATGAATGTACCCTCGGAAGCACCACAGACTACCCCAAAACAGCCTACTTTGATTCCACTCAGAATTCTACAGAATTATCAAACCAAGCTGAAACTTCACAAATAGATATTTCCTATGCCACTAAGTATCCTCACCAAATTGCATATAAATATACCAACCAGAATTCCCACATCACTCAGTCAAAGTTGCAGAAAAACAGCATGTCAGAACTATGATAAATCTGACCAACTTCACAATGAAGCCCCAAGCAAACCATACACACACTAGGTCTGAAAATTTGCCACAATATTTCCAATACAAGGAGGAAAATACATGCAAAATTTCAGATAATTCTGCCAATATAAGTGAGAGCAATTCTCAGATGAAATTCCCAAAAAGGAGCAGAAACAGTTTATGTCCAAAAAGTTCCTAAGTCTAAAAATGACTAAGTTCTACAAATATACACTACAGCTTACTACTAACTGTACGGAGGCATACCAGCCGTACGTAATCAATCAATAACCTCTATTAATGTGAGTGTACCTAAGATCTACACTATTAAATAATACACAGGACAAAACATTGTCAAATATTTACAAGTCTTACGAATTCCGTCAAACCAATCGGAACCGTCCAAAGTAAATATTATGTGATGGACGCCTCACCAAACTGACGGCGCCGCCGTCCGTAGATCTTATTCGGCATCCTTGATGTAGTGTCGCGTGGTCACACAATCCACTTGACGAAGTGACGTCAAATCATCCAAATTAATCCGTACCTTTGACTTACACATTTCGTACTTTTTCATATGTTTGTTTCGCATCACTCAAATAGTTCCGTACGTCCCAAAACAAGTAGTTCCATTTCTCCCCCAATCTGCAAATCCATTCGAACCTCCACAGTAAATCCAAATATCATACGCATTAAAATCGCGTACTGTACTCACGAAACATTGTGTACGCACGAAACAACGCGTACGCACGAAACTTACTTTTCAAAAACAACAGGAACCATGTTATAACACAAGTTTTTGTTTGCGCTAACAACGATAGTGGTAACAACCACTTTTTCTTGTTAACGCTCACAAAATATTTCAATAAAACCTTAAACCATGTTTATTAAGAAAGAATGAGTTTGCGCTAACATAGATATTTGTAACAAACAACGTTTATCGTTCGCGATCACAAAAAAAAAAAAAAAAAAACTCTGAACCATGTTAATAACTCAAGTTTGTGTTTGCGCCAACAACAATAGTAGTAACAATATTTTTATCTTTTAACACTCATAATGTTAAAAAAAAAAAAAACCCTAAACCATGCTTCTATCACAAATTTTAGTTTGCGCTAACAAAGATATTTGTAACAAACAACGTTTATTGTTCGCGGTCATAAAAAAAGGTAAAATAAACTCCGAACCATGTTTATAACACAAGTTTGTGTTTGTGCTAACAACAATAGTGGTAACAAACACTTTATATTGTTAACGCTCACAAAAATAGTTAAAAAAAATCCTAAACCATGCTTTATCACAAATTTGAGTTTGCGCTAACAAAGATATTTGTAACAAACAATTGTTATTGTTCGCGGTCACAAAAAGAGGAAAAATAAACTCTAACCATATTTATAACACAAGTTTGTGCTTGCGCTAACAACATTAGTGGTAACAAACACTTTATATTGATAACGCTCACTAAATATTTAAACTAAAAACCCTCAACCATGTTTATAACACAAATTTTAGATTGTGTGAACAAAGATATTTGTAACAAATAACATTTAAATTTCCTAGTCACAAAAAGATTTAAAATAAACTCCGAACCATGTTTATACTATAAGTTTGTGTTTGCGCTAACAACAATAGTGGTAACAAACACTTTATATTGTTATTGTTCACAAAAATAGCTAAAAAAAACCCTAAACCATGTTTCTAACACAAATTTGAGTTTGCGCTAACATAGATATTTGTAACAAACAACGTTTATTGTTCGGGGTCAGGAAAAGAGGTAAAATAAACTCCGAACCATGTTTATAACATAATTTTTTGTTTGCCCTAACAACAATAGTGGTAAGAAACACTTTATATTGTTATTGCTTACAAAATTAGTTAATAAAATCCCAAAAACATGTTTCTAACACAAATTTGAGTTTGCCCTAACAAAGATATTTTTAACAAACTTTGTTGTTCACGGTCACAAAAAGAGTTCAAATATATTCCGAACCATGTTTATAACACAAGTTTGTGTTAGCGCTAACAACAATAGTGGTAACAAACACTTTGTATTGTTATTGCTTACAAAAATAGTTAATAAAATCCTTAAAACATGTTTCTAACCCAAATTTGAGTTTGCGCTTACAAAGATATTTGTAACTATCAACGTTTATTGTTCGCTGTCACAAAAAGAGGTAAAATAAACTCCGAACTATGTTTATAACACAAGTTTGTGTTTGCGCTAACAACAATAGTGCTATCAAATCATTTACATTATTAACACTCACAAAAATAGTTAAAAAAAACCCCAATTCATGTTTCTAACACAAATTTGAGTTTGCGCTAACAAAGATATTTGTAACAAACAACGTTTATTGTTCGCGGTCACAAAAAGAGGTAAAAAAAAACTTAGAACTATGTTTATAACACACGTTTGTGTTTGCGCTACCATCAATAGTGGTAACAAACACTTTATATTGTTAACGCTCACTAAAATAGTTAAAAAAAAACCCTGAACCATGTTTCTAACACAAATTTGAGTTTGCGCTAACATAGATATTTGTAACAAAAAATGTTTATTGTTCGGGGTCACGAAAAGAGGTAAAATAAACTCCGAACCATGTTTATAACACAAGTTTTTGTTTGCGCTAACAATAATAGTGGTAAGAAACACTTTATATTGTTATTGCTTACAAAATTATATAATAATATCCTCAAAACATATTTCTAACACAAATTTGAGTTTGCCCTAACAAAGATATTTGTAACAAACGAGTTTGTTGTTCACGGTCGCAAAAAGAGTTAAATCACATTACTTAGAATTTGTACTAAGTGATTATACAAATACTCGCCGCCGGCTAGTTACGTTTGTCCGGATATGTGCACTCAGTTGTTGTAAAGACATCTGTCAGTGAGTCATTTGTGAATCTCGTCAGTTGACAGGATTCTGTTCAACCGTAGGAGCCCAGTCTAGTTCCAGTTCATATTCGAATATCCGCAACTTCGCCGCAGCTGCGTTGTCCCATACCAAAAATAGCCGCAGCTGTGTTTGTCTTATCGCGTAACACCAGCGTTGGTTCGTAAGGATCATATCAAAAATAACCGAAGCTGCGTTTGTTCCATTTGCGTCGCAGCTGCGCTGTTACAATACTGGTGTCGGTACCATTAAAACTTTCATTGTGCTTCAAGTGACGACGCGTGTCCCTATAGATCTATTTTCCCGTCGTCCTGTAAATTTGCTAAGACTTAAACTCTCAAAAACCAATACTCCCCTAGAGCTTTAGACTCAGTGTATAAGCGCAGCTGCGATGTTGTACTTAGTGCATCATGGCAACATAGCAGCGCAACCATAGTAGCGCAACATGGTAACGTAGCAGCGTAGCTATATTAGGGCAAAATGGCAGTATCGCTGTGGAGCTTCTCACCTATTCACCGAATCCTACTGCATTCCTATAATAGTGCAGCTTGGGAGCAAGAAGAGTTTTAATAAGCATATCAGCAACCATTGTTGCATCTGGCAGATAACATTATTTGATCACCCTAGAGAAAACTTTTTCTCTTACAAAGTGTAATCGTACATCCATGTGTTTACTCTTGAAGTGGTGACTTGGGTTAGAGGAAATGGCAATGGTAGCATGGTTATCACACCAGATCACCTGTGGCCCAACCTACATGAATCCTAATTCTTGCAACATGGATTTTACCCATAAGAGTTCTTTGAGGGCCGAGCTTGCTGCCATATATTCTGACTCCATTGCCGACTGCGCTGCAACCTTTTGAAGTTTGCTGCTCCAGCAGCACGTTCCGTGTAGAAATTAATGGTCTTTTAAAGTATTTTCTAGGTTTGAATAGAAATAAGAAAGAAGCCGAGGTAATCTACCTCTAACTTCTCTCTCCAACTTCTCAAACTTGTCACAGTCACTGAGAAATTAGAGAGGGAGCTAGAGCCATGGCTACCTAGGCTATCCAAAAGTTTACGAGAAAATATATTTTAGTTATGGGTTTTATTTACTAAAAGATATATGCCGGTTATAGGATTTGATCCTGGTACCTACCGGCCGGAAGACTGCCGGTAGCCGTTAGCCTTAGCCGTTAAGTCTAGAAGTAGTGTTACGTAATATAGGTTTTGATAATTATTTAAACAATTATACATAGATTAGTTCATTTAACTGTAACTGATTACGGGAGACATATATCCAGTAAATGTAAAAGTACGGATTTAGGTACGGATAAGAAACCAATACCGCGCATTTGTTTCTTTAGTGAAACGAATACCGCGCATGTATTTATTACGCCTACGATTAAATGTGAATTTAATCAGACGGCCGAAATTAACGCCGAGATCGCGGAAGAGGATTTCGGCGGTTTCTGGTCATCGCCCACATCGGATGACACGTGGCGAATTGACATTGGATCGCGGCATCTTCGAGGATTAAGGGAGCGAATCCGGACATACCACGTGTTGACATTTAGGCCTTGTCGTACAGTACTCGTACAAAAAGTACACCGGCAGCTATACTTTTGTGTACGGATGAGACATCTAATTGGCTCCGTACATCAGTAGATAGAGTCTGTGAGAGAAGTAGGACTTAGAAAAATTAGAAGATAGGACCCTCTCTCCCAGAGAGCTTCTGTACAAAAGGTCAACTTTGACCCTCCATAACTTACTGCTCAGGGGAGCAAATTCATAGATTCTTTTTGCTATCGACTCAAAAATAGCCGTAGCTGCGTTTGTCTTGTTGCGTAGCAACTGCGTTGGTCCGTACGGAGCATATCAAAATTAACCGAAGCTGCGCTTGTTCCATTTGCGTCGCACCTGCGCAGTTAGACTACAAGTGTCGGTACCATTAAAACTTTTATTGTGATTCAAGTGACGACGCGTGTCCCTATAGATCTTATTTTCCCGCCGTCCTATAAATTTGCTGAGACTTAAGCTTTCAAAAACCAATAAATAGTGGTAACAAACTCTTTATATTGTTAACGCTCACAAAAATATTAAAAAAAAACCCTCAACCATGTTTCCAACACATATTTGAGTTTGCGCTAACAAAGATATTTGTGACAAACAACGTTTATTGTTCGCGGTCACAAAAAGAGGTATAATAAACTCCGAACCAGTTTATAACACAAGTTTGTGTTTGCGCTAACAACAATAGTGGTAACAAACACTTTTTATTGTTAACGCTCACAAAATATTAAAAAAAAACCGTAAACCATGTTTATAAAACAAATTTGAGTTTGTGCTCACATAGATATTTGAAACAAACAATGTTTATTGTATGCGGTCACCAAAAGAAATAAAATAAACTCTGAACCATATTTATAACACAAGTTTGTGTTTGCGCTAAAACAATAGTGGTAACAAACAATTTATATTGTTAACGCTCACAAAAGTATTTAACAAAAACCGTAAACCATGCTTCTATCACAAATTTGAGTTTGTGCTAACAAAGATATTTGTAACTAACAACATTTATGTTCGCGGTCACAAAAAGAGGTTAAATAAACTTAGAACCATGTTTTTAACACAATTTTGTGTTTGCGCTAACGACAATAGTGATAACAAACACTTTATATTGTTAATGTTTACAAAACATTTAAAAAAATCTTAAAACCATGTTTCTAACACAAATTTGAGTTTACGCTTTTCAAGATATTTGTAACAAACAACGTTAATTGTTCGCGGTCACAAAAAGAGGTAAAATAAACTCCGAACCATGTTTTTTAAACAAGTTTGTGTTTGCGCTGAAAACATTAGTGGTAACAAACACTTTATATTGTTAACGCTCACAAAAATATTTATTAATAACCCTAAACCATGCTTCTAGCACAAATTTGAGTTTGTGCTAACTAAGATAATTGTAACAAACAACATTAATTGTTCGCAGTCACAAAAAGAGGTAAAAGAAACTCCGAACCATGTTTATAACACAAGTTTGTGATTACGCTAACAACAATAGTGGTAACAAACACTTTATATTGTTAACGCTCACAAAAATAATTAAAAAAAACCCTAAACCATGTTTGTAACACAAATTTGAGTTTGTGTTAACAAAGATATTTGTAACTAACAACGTTTATTGTTCACGGTCAGAAAAAGAGGCAAAATAAACTCCCAACCATGTTTATAACACAAGTTTGTGTTTGCGCTAACAACAATAGTGGTAACAAACACTTTATATTGTAAACGCTCATAATGTTAAAAAGAAAAAAACCCTCACAAAAATAGTTAAACAAAACCCTAAACCATGTTTCTAACACAAATTTGAGTTTGCGCTTATAAAGATATTTGTAACAAACAAGGTTTATTGTTCGCGGTCACAAAAAGAGGTAAAATAAACTCCAAGCCATGTTTATAACACAAATTTGTGATTGTCCTAAAAACAATAGTGCTATCAAACACTTTAAATTGTTAACGCTCACAAAAATAGTTAAAAAAAACCCTAAAATATGTTTGTAACACAAATTTGAGTTTGTGTTAACAAAGATATTTGTAACAAACAACGTTTATTGTTCACGGTCACAAAAAGAGGTAAAATAAACTCCCAACCATGTTTATAACACAAGCTTGTGTTTGCGCTAACAACAATAGTGGTAACAAACACTTTATCTTGTTTACGCTCATAATGTTAAAAAAAAAAAAACCCTAAACCATGTTTCCAACACAAATTTGAGTTTGTGCTACCAAATATATTTAAAACAAACAATGTTTATTGTTCGCTGTTACAAAAAGAGGTAAAATAAACTTTGAACCATGTTTATAACAAAAACAATAGTGGTAACAAACTCTTTATATTGATAACGCTCAAAAAAATATTAAAAAAAAACCCTCAACCATGTTTATAACACATATTTGAGTTTGCGCTAACAAAGATATTTGTAACAAACAAAGTTTATTGTTCGCGGTCAAAAAAAGAGGTAAAATAAACTCTGAACCATGTTTTTTACACAAGTTTATGTTTGCTCTAACAACAACAATGGTAACAAACACTTTATATTGTTATTGCTCACAAAAATAGTCAAAAAAATCCGTAAAAGATGTTTCTAACACAAATTTTAGTTTGCGCTAACAAAGATTTTTGTAACAAATAACGTTTATTGTTCGCGGTCACAAAAAGAGGTAAAAAAACTCCAAACCATGTATATAACACAAGTTTTTGATTGCGCTAACAACAATAGTGGTAACAAACACTTTTTATTTTTAACGCTCACAAAATATTTAAAAAAAACCGTAAACCATGTTTATAAAACAAATTTGAGTTTGCGCTAACATAGATATTTGTAACAACAACAACGTTTATTGTTCGCGGTCACAACAAGAAATAAAATAAACTCTGAACCATATTTATAACACAAGTTTTTGTTTGCCCTAACAACAATAGTAGTAACAAACACTTTATATTGTTAACGCTAACAAAAATAGTTAAAAAAAAACCCTAAACCATGTTTCTTACACAAATTTGAGTTTGCACTAACAAATATATTTGTAACAAACAACATTTATTGTTTGCGGTCACAAAGAGAGGTAAAATAAACTTCGAACCAAGTTTTTAACACAATTTTGTGTTTGCGCTTAGAACAATAGTGTTAACAAACACTTTATATTGTTAACGTTTACAAAACATTTAAAAAAAACCCTAAACCTTGTTTCTAACACAAATTTGAGTTTACGCTTACAAAGATATTTGTAACAAAAAACGTTTATTGTTCGTGGTCACAAAAAGAGGTAAAATAAACTCCTCTTAAAAAAAACCCTAAACCTTGTTTCTAACACAAATTTGAGTTTACGCTTACAAAGATATTTGTAACAAAAAACGTTTATTGTTCGTGGTCACAAAAAGAGGTAAAATAAACTCCTCACCATCTTTATAACACAAGTTAGTGTTTGCGATAACAATAATAGTGGTAAAAAACACTTTATATTGTTAACGCTCACAAAAATATTTAAAAAAAACCCTAATCCATGTTTCTAACACAAATTTGAGTTTGCGCTAATAAAAAGATATTTGTAAACAACGACGTTTATTGTTTGCGGTCAAAAAAAGATGTAAAATAAACTCCGAACAATGTTTATAACACAAGTTTGTGTTTGTGCTAACAATAATAGTGCTATCAAACATTTTACATTGTTAATGCTCACAAAAATATATAAAAAAAAACCTTAAACCATATTTCTAACACAAATTTGAGTTTGGGTTAACAAAGATATTTGTAATAATCAACGTTTATTGTTCCCGGTCACAAAAAGAGGTAAAATAAACTCCAAGCCATTTTTATAACACAAGTTTGTGATTGTCCTAATAAGAATAGTGCTATCAAACACTTTAAATTGTTAACGCTTAGAAAAATAGTTCAAAAAAACCCTAAAAAATGTTTGTAACACAAATTTGAGTTTGTGTTAACAAAGATATTTGTAACAAACAACATTTATTGTTCGCGGTCACAAAAAGAAATAAAATAAACTCCGAACCATGTTTATAACACAAGTTTGTGTTTGCGATAACAACAATAGTGGTAACAAACACTTTTAATTGTTAAAACTCACAAAATATTTTAAAAAAACCGTAAACCATGTTTATAAAAAAAAATTGAGTTTGCGCTAATATAGATATTTGTATCAAACAACGTTTATTGTTCGCGGTCACAAAAAGATGTAAATAAACTTTGAACCATGTTTATAACACAAGTTTATGTTTGGGCTAACAACAATAGTGGTAACAAACACTTTATTTTGTTAACGCTCATAATATATATAAAAAAAAACCCTAAACCATGTTTCTAACACAAATTTGAGTTTATGCAGGCAAAGATATTTAAAACTAACAACGTATAATGTCCACGGTCGCAAAAAGAGGTAAAATAAAGTCTGAACCATGTTTATAACACAAGTTTGTGTTTGCGCTAACAACAATAGTGATAACAAACACTTTCTCTTGGTAACGCTCATACTGCTAAAAGAAAAAAACCCTAAACCATATTTCTAACAAAAATTTGAGTTTGTGCTAGCAAAGATATTTAAAACAAACAACGTTTATAGTTCGCGGTCACAAAAAGAGGTAAAATAAACTGCGAACCATGTTTTAAGACAAGTTTGTGTTTGGGCTAACATTAACAGTGGTAACAAACTATTTATATTGTTAACGCTCACAAAAATATTTAAAAAAAACCCTAAACCAATTTTTCTATCACAAATTTGAGTTTACACTAACAAAGATTTTTGTAACAAACAATATTTATTGTTCGCGATCACCAAAAGAGGTAAAATAAACTCCAAACCATGTTTATAACACAAGTTTGTGTTTGGGCTAACAACAATAGTGGTAACAAACACTTTATATTGTTAACGCTCACAAAAATAGTTAAAAAAAACCCTAAACCATGTTTCTAACACAAATTTGAGTTTGCGCTAACAAAAAGATATTTGTAAACAACGACGTTTATTAATCGCGGTCAAAAAAAAATGTAAAATAAACTCTGAACCATGTTTATAACACAAGTTTGTGTTTGCGCTAACAACAATAGTGCTATCAAACACTTTACATTGTTAACGCTCACAAAAATAAATAAATAAAAACCCTAAACCATATTTCTAACACAAATTTGAGTTTGGGTTAACAAAGATATTTGTAATAATCAACGTTTATTGTTCGCGGTCACAAAAAGAGGTAAAATAAACTCCAAGCCATGTTTATAACACAAGTTTGTGTTTTCGATAACAAGAATAGTGGTAACAAACACTTTTTATTGTTAACACTCACAAAATATTTAAAAAAAACCGTAAACAATGTTAATAAAAAAAAATTGAGTTTGCGCTAACATAGATATTTGTAACAAACAACCTTTATTATTCACGGTCACAAAAAGATGTAAAATAAACTTTGAATCATGTTTATAACACAAGTTTATGTTTGGGCTAACAACAATAGTGGTAACAAATGTTGTTCTACAACCACCGGTGTAGGTGGAGGAGCAGTAGTAGTAGTAGAAGTAGACATGATACACTCTCAGAAGCTATCAAGATTCCTACCAAACAACTGTTCTTAAGTGCTCACCAATTCTTATAAAAGCATCCAAACCTCACAAACCTCTATCAGAATATAGAGTAGCATAAACACTGACAACTCCCAAAGTTTCAGCACAATTGACCCGACAACACTCAAGATATAATACTCAGAAGTTTCCAAAAAACTGTCTACAGTTTTACTACTTGGAAGTCTGGATTCATAATATGTTCTAAGTCCTAAGTCTTATACTTGTGTTGAACTGGCAAAACCAGTGTACTTGAGGGGTACATCAAACCACCAAGCTACCACTAATGTGTCAAGCTACCACTGAGCTATCACTAAGCTACCACTGAGCTATCACTAAGCTACCACTGAGTTACCCACTAAGTTGACTAGAATCGTATCTATCGCAGTTGCTCTATCCTGTACAGAAGCACATTAAGAATATCAGACGCTGCGTTGTCCGTACGGACTATATCAAATATAATCGTGGTTGCGTTGTCCTGTCTGTGTTGCAGCTTCGCTGCTGTGCTGCTCTGCTGCTGCGCTGCTCCGCTGTATAGCAGCTGCGCTGCTCTATCTGTATAGCAACTGCGCTGCTCTGAGACTGAAAGCTTTCCAAAAAAGACAACACTCCCCTAAATCTTTAGACTCAGTATATCGGCACAGCTGCGGTGATAAACTAGCGCAGCATCGCAGCATAGCAATATAGCAATTAGCAAGTCACCCAGTCCCACTATATCTCAATGGTGGATTTATGGCAGAGTGGCACTATAGCATTTCAGCTTTTCAACTATTCACTTAATCCCACTGCGTCCCTACAATACTTCAGCTTAGGAGCAGGAAGGGCTTTAGTGAGCATATCAGCAATCATTTTTCCATCTGGCAAATAACATAATTTAATCACTCTAGAGAACACTTTTTCTCTTACAAAGTGTAATCGTACATCCATGTGCTTGCTTTCTAAGTGATGACTCGGGTTAGAAACAATGGCAATGGCAGCCTGGTTATCACACCAGATCACCTGTCGACCAACTTGCATGTATCCTAGTTCTTGTAACATGGATTTTACCCATAAGAGTTTTTTGAGGGCCGAGCTTGCTGCCATATATCCTGACTCCATTGTCGACTGTGCTGTAACCTTTTGAAGTTTGCTGCTTCAGTAGCAAGTACCGTTCCCAATTTGTAGAACGAATCCCGTGGTGGATTTCCGGCTTGGCATGTCGCCATAGCTTGCATCACTCCATGTTTGCAGCTTGACTTCTCCTCCGCCTAGAGTGAGTTTGAGATCCGTTCGATACCGCTGTACGGTTCGGCCTTTAGGTGGTGCCCTAAGCAAGATGTTTAACCCTTGCCATGAACGATGATTTCGTCGTTTGAAGTTTTCCAATATCGTGTCAGCTGTTACC
>JBBHKE010001151.1:0-23039 GCA_037447655.1 Zygnema cylindricum | reverse complement strand
CTTTGCTTGGTGAGCTTGGTCACCTTAAGAGTGGTGTGTAGAATTTTTTTTGTGATAATCAGGCAGCAATCAATATTTTTGCCAATCCTAAACATCATTTTAAAGCTAAACACATGGGCATTAGACTCATCTTTGTTAGAGAGAGTAGAAAAAAAATAATCAGCTTAGAGTACCGACCAGATAGTGAGATGGTAGCAGATATGATGACCAAACCTGTGCCTTCCCCTAAGCTAATTTTTCTGCAGGGAAAAGTGTGGTCTGAAATTAAAGATTGACTAGAAAATAAAGGGAGTGTAGAAATTAATGGTCTTTTAAAGTTTTTTCTAGGTCTGAATAGAAATAAGAAAGAAGGCGTGGCAGTCTACCTCTAACTTCTCTCTCCAACTTCTCAAACTTGTCGTAGTCACTGAGAAATTGGAGAGGGAGCTAGAGCCATGGCTACCTAGGCTATCCAAAGGTTTACGGGAAATTTATATTTTTGTTAGGGGTTTTATTTTACTAAAAGATATGTTTTGGTATGATTTGATCTTGGTACCTGCCGGCCGGCAGACAGCCGGTAGCCGGTAGCCTTAGCCGTTAAGTCTAGAAGTAGTGTTACGTAATATAGGGATCGATTATTATTTAAACATTTATACGTAGAAAAGTTCATTTAACTGTAACTGATTACGGAAGACATATATCCAGTAAATGTAAAAGTACGGATTCCGGTACGGATAAGAAACCAATACCGCGCATTTATTTCTTTAGTGAAACGAATACCGCGCATGTATTTATTACGGCTACGATTAAATGTAAATTTAATTGGTCGGCCGGAATTAACGCCGAGATCGCGCAAGAAGATTTCGGCGGTTTGTGGCCATTGCCACATCAGATGACACGTGGTGAAATTACATTGGATCGTGGAATCCTCAGAGATTATGGCACCGAATCCGGATATGACATGTGTGACATTTAGGCCATGTCGTACAATGGCCGTACATAAAGTACACCGGCAGCTGTTCTTTTGTGTACGGAGCTGCATTTTGATTGGCTCCGTACATCAGTAGATAGAGTATGTGAGAGAGATAAGACTTAGAAAAATTAGAAGATAGGACCCTCTCTCCCAGAGAGCTTCTGTACAAAACGTCAATTTTGACCCTCCATAACTTACTGCTCAGGGGAGCAAATTCAGAGATTCTTTTTGCTATCGACTCAAGGGAGTCCTGTCTTCACAGGTTAGAAGTTGGTCAGAGTTTTTGTTTGCTAGGGTGGCAGTTATTTTTTGCTGAATCACAAAGGGGTCAGGGTTATCCTAGAGGCTTCTTGGAAGCTGTCTACTCTGAGGACTTATGGAGGTCTCAGAGTTTCATTCCCAATCTGCAATACAAAACCCGTGGTGGATTTTTGGTTTGACATGTCGCCATATCTTGCATCACTCCACGTTTGCAGCTTCAGTTCTCCTCCGCCTAGTGTGAGTTTGAGGTCTTTTGTCCATGCCAAATATCTTAAGACTCTCTTTGCTGGATCAAAATCAGATTTTCTTGGATTCTTGCTCAGTATCACGACTTCGCAGCAATGTCAAGACGGGTCCATTTCATGAAATATATTAAGTTTCCCACAATCTGTTTGTAAGGTATTTGTGTCATAGAATCATTCTCCCCTGACTCTGAATTCTCGCTTACAATGACACCTGGTTTTGTCTCATCCCCCTCTAACTTTTGCCGATATTCTATTAGAGTTAGACATTCTTTTGCCCCCCGCATTCCATACTCATCTAACATGTTTCCAATAACCTCTTTTTGAGTTAATTTTATTACTTTCTTATTTCTGTCCCATTCTACCTGAATACCCAAAAAGTATTTTGCCTCACTGAGATCTTTCATCTCGAATCATGAGTTTAAAACAGTTTTGATTTTATTGAGTTCAGCCATTGATTTGCTGATTAATAGTAAATCATCTACATACACTCCTATTTACACTATCCCAATTTCACCCCTTAGAATGTAAACAATGTGATCAGAACTTATCCTTTGAAATCCTAGGCTAGTTAGGAATTCATCAAGTTTCAGAATCGAGGTCTTGTTTTAGGCTGTAAAGAGATTTTAACAACTTGCATACTAAGTGTTTTTTTCCTGGTTCTGCATACTTTTCAGGCTGTTGCATGTAAATGGTCTCCTCTAGTTCTCCACGCAAAAATGTTGTCTTTACATCCATGTGATGTATTTCCATATCCTCTATAGCAGCTAGGGACAACAAAATCCTAACTGTCGGAAATCTTACAACGAAGAGAATGTTTTTTCAAAATCGATTCCTTCCTTTTGATTATAACCCTTTGCCACAAGTCTGGCCTTATATCGTTCAATGGTGTTATCGCGATTTAACTTCACCTTGAATACCCATTTGTTGCCGATCGCCTTTCGGTCTGGAGGAAGTTCAACAAGCTCCCATGTTTGGGCCTCCATGATCAATTTCATTTTGTCGTTTGCTGCCTCGATCCAGTGATTCCGCTCTTGTGATGAGAAGGCCTCTTGGATGGTCAAGGACTCCCCTGAGGCTGCTGAGTAGGCAAAGTGAGAGCTTGGTAGAAGGCGGCTGCTGGATTTTCTTCCCTCCGGAAATTATGAGGATGAGATCGTCGGATGCCGCGCATTGCGCTGATTGCGCTGGTTGCGCTAGTTGCGATCAGTGTGTAGCTGATTGCGCTGGTTGCAATCCACGTATATTGATTGTCGTTGGTCTGGTTGGAATTGAATTTGTTGAGGAAGTTGGAGAGAGTCTGACTCCGGAGTCACCACCGGAGACTGTTGCACCTGCGGGATAATTTCTTGCATGCAATCTAAAATGATATACTCTTGTACTTTTTGCTAATTATGGTGCTCTGTCATTTGAAATAAATCTATCGAGTCTAGTTCATCTTTGACATGATATTCTTTGCTACAACCATTTTTTGCCTCTCAAACACAAAGACTCTGTAACATTTTGAGTGAACATCATATCCTAACAAAATACCCGGTAATCCTTTCGGTTCCATTTTCCATCTATCCGTAGATGTATCTAAGATAAAACATTTACTACCAAAGACTTTGAAATGGCTAACATCAGGTTTGATACCTGTCCAGATCTCGTAAGGGGTAGATTCTACCGATCTTGATCCTATCATATTCTTAATATAAACTGCACAATTTAGAGCCTCAGCTTAGAATTTCGAATCCACATTTATATCTGCGAGCATCGACCTAGAGCTCTCTGTGAGAGTTCTATTTAGTCTTTCCAACGCCCCATTTTGTTTCGGTGAATATGGAACAGTCAGTAAATGACTTAAACATTCGTTGAGTAAAAAAGTTTCAAATTCATTCAATGTATATTCACCACCATTGTCCGATATGAGCTGCAAAATAGGTAAATCATGAATTTTTTCAACATATGCTTTATAGTGCTTGAAGTGACCAAATACTTCACTCTTCTCCTTCATGAAGTAAACTTTTGTAAACTTGGAGAAATCATCTGTGAAAGTGACTATATATTTCATTCCCTTGGCAGATGGAACCTTTGCAGGACCAAAAACATCCGAATGGATTTGTTGTAAGAGTTTCGTGGACCGATGCTCAGTCTCTTTAGGAAATGGTAGTCTGTGGATCTTCCCCAAAGTGCAGCCATCACATGATTTGACCGGCTGATCTGAAATTGATACACCCTCTATTATTCCAACAGAAACCATTTTTATCAAACTATCATAGTTTACATGGCCTAATCTTTTATGCCACAACTCATCTGAACGCAAAACACCGGAGTAAGAACATCATTCTCCTTGGTATTAGCCATATCCATTCGGGACATCTTGCTATTATCTCTAGTACGTGTAACTGCGACTTTGCCATTTTTGCTAACAACCTGCCTACCATTTTTCAAATTAACCTCAAAGCCTTTACTCTCTACCAAGGACGTACAAAACAAATTTTTCTTAAAGTCAGGCACAAATAAGACATTGTGAAGAGTCCTTTTAGTTGCTTTGCCCTCCACATCCACTAGCAAAGACACATCACCCACAGCACGAGTCTGAACACTTATTTCTCTAGCATAATAAATATTTTTCTCCGACGTTGTTTTCAGATTTTTGAAGATGGCTTTGTTCCACCACATGTGGGTTGACGATCCTGTATCCATTATCCATCCAAGGTCTTTCGCGCCCTCCATCGCTACCGCCATAACAAATAGATCCGTGTCAACCTCTTTAGAAAATGTCATAGTCTCATCCTGGTGTGATGAAGACGCTGAAAACATTGCTTTTCCACGAGGTGTAGGCCCCGTGAAATTTTTGTAAAACTGACTTTGTGCCATCCACGCCTGTATAGACCTGTAACGTTAGCATTTTTAAGCTTAGGACAAAATTTGTATCCATGACCTCTCTCACTACAATAAAAACATGCATTGTTTGATTATCTATTTTCACCTTGATTAAACTGTCTAAACTCATTAAACTGATTCCTTTGCTGATTAAATTGTCTTTTCCTCTCAAAGTCTGAATTAAAAGCCTCTACCTGCTCAACATTGAGAAAATTAGATGTAGCTTCTTCTTCTAGCAAAATATTGATAGCTAACTGTAAAGTCCCGCTAGCTTTATCTTTCTGTTTGAGCATATCAGATGCTCCTTTCATACTACGAGGGAGACCCCTCATGGGCAACGCTGCCTGCTGAAACTGAGGAAACTCCCCACCTGCACAAGCATGTGCATCTACAAGGATGCGAAATTTGTTAGAATATTCAGCCATTGTACCGCCAGTGTACTTATAGTCCCAAATTTTTAAAATATTCTTCTTGGACATTAGCTTTTTCATTATCATTTTTAAGAGACTTCCAGATATCAATTGGTTTTTTTCATTTTTATCCGAGACATAGCTAAGTATTCAGATATACAGAATTTCGAAATCGAACGAGCTTGCGTATTTTTCTTAGACAATGACGGATCAGATTCATCTAGAGAACCATCCAATATGTCCAAGAGATGGACATTCTCAAAATGTGTCTCCACCATATCCGCCCAGTAAACATACTTTTCACTGGAAAAGATAGGAATTCTTGATGACAGGCCCATAACTTGTTGTTCTACGACCACCGGTGCAGGTGGAGGAGCAGCAGTAGTAGTAGAAGTAGACATGATACACTCTCAGAAGCTATCAAAATTCTATCAAACAACTATCAACAAGTGCTCACCAAGTATTATACAAGCATATAAACCTCACAAAACTCTATCAAAATATAGAATAGCACAAACACTGACAACTCCCAAAGTTTCAACTCAATTGACCGGACAACACTCAAGATATAATACTCAGAAGTTTCCCAAAAACTGTGTGCATTTAACTACTCGGAAGTCTGGATACAAAATCATTCTAATACTAACTCTTATACTCTTAGTGAGTATCTACTTTTAGTTGTCCTATTACATAATGCTGCACCGCCGATACAGGTGTTCCTAAGAGATATGTCCGAAACACAAAACTACCACTGAGATCTAATTACTTCTAATCACGCTTAAACTAATTTACCACTGTACAATCACATTATTGAGAATGTGTACTAAGTGATTGTACAAATACTCGCCGCCGACTAGTTACGTTTGTCCAGATATGTGCACTCAGTTGTTTTAAAGACATCTGTTAGTAATTCATCTGTGAATCTCGTCCGTTGACTCGATCCTGTTCAACCGTAGCAGCGCAGTCCAGTTCCAGATCATATTTGAATATCCGCAGCTTCGCCGCAGCTGCATTGTCCCATACCAAAAATAGCCGCAACTGCGTTTGTCTTGTTGCGTAGCAACTGCGTTGGTCCGTACGGACCATATCAAACATAACCAAAGCTGCGCTTGTTCCATTTGAGTCGCAGCTGCGGTGTTAGAATAGTGGTGTCGGTACCATTAAAACTTTCATTGTGCTTCTACTAACGACGCGTGTCCCTATAACTCTATTTTTCCGCCGTCCTATAAATTTGCTGAAACTTAAGCTTTCAAAAACTAATAAGTGTACCTCTCTTTATTTGTTAACATGTTCTCCCCTTATATTTTTATCCCCTTCCCTTTTCCCCCTCCTCCTATACTTCTCTGCCCTTGCCTCTTTCTCTCTCAATCTCCCTATCCCCCTCTCACCCTCTGAATTTGCTTCTCCTCTTTAGTGAATCCCTCTATCTCGCTTTATTCTTATCCCTTTCCCTCTTTCCCACACTGAAAGAGCCTATCGCACCCGTTTCAATGTGTCTTCCTTCTCCCCCCTCCCCCCCCCCCCTTTCAATGCCGCCCCCTCTCCCTAAATCTAGTTCATTATTTTTTCGTAGCTCTCTCGAATTTGTTTTGTGTGTTGCTGTTTTTTTTTGACCTTTTGTTGTATTTTGTTTTATTTGTTTGTTTTGCTGTCATTCGAATTGTGTTAGTTGTGGTTGCTAATTTGTCATTGATTCACTTTTTTTTTTGTCTTATTTGCAGTTGTGACGTATGAAATATTCTTTCTACAAATAGAGATAACAAACATACCATTAAAGTATAAAATAATAAGTTTTGAACGAGAGGGGGAAAGTGAGGGAGGAGAGGAACGAGGGAGGCGAGGAAAGGAAGAGAATAAAGGTGAGGGAGGTGAGGGGAAAAAAAAAAAAGAGATATTAAAAAAAGGAGGGTAGGGGTTGCTTGATATTTATTAAGTTTAGTTTTTTACTATACAAATGACAAAAACAACTAGAATATGGAGAAATCTAGGTAAGAATAATCTTTTGTGTTTTATTTTTGGGTTGTACATTCAGTAATTTTCCAACATAAGATTTTGTTTGTTCAGTTTTTTAAAACTCTAAGACCTCCATTGGCCCTCAGAGTATGCAGATCCAAAAGAAACTAATCTAGATAGTGCCGACTCCAAGTTGATATAAACCCAAATGACTGACCCCTTGATAGTCAAACCCCAATATAGATTCACCCTTGTGAAATAACACTTTCTGTGTGCTCAATTCCACCACAGAATGCAAAGTTGGAATTCGAGATTTGGACACATTCACCCACTTTGACTTTCCCTTAGAAATACCGCCACCATGGAAGACAAAACCTCTGACCGACAACACCCCTGTGTAGCTTGGACTCCTCTGAGTCTGCAGCAAAAAGAATCACTGAAAATGGTCAAGTAAATTGATAGTTATGGCTGGCCAAAGTTTGCCATTTATACAAGGTGCTCTCTGGGAGAGGCAACTATCTACCCAAAGTTTTCTAAGTCCTATTCCCCCTCTAAAATTCTATCTACGGAAGTACAGCACCAATCAAATTACTGTGTCGTATAGAAAAGTACAGGTGCCGGTGTACTTTCTGTACGGCCATTGTACGACATGGCCAAAATGTCGACATGTGTCAAATCAGGATTAGTTCCTGTAATCTCCAGAATTCCCGTAATCCAATGTTATCACGCCACGTGTCACCTAACGTGGCAAAGATCGTAAAACGCCCAAAGTACCTTTTTTGTGATCGCGGCGCCTATCGCGGCCGTCTGATCAAAACCAGTTATAATCCTAGCCGTTGAAATTCGACTCGCGGTATTTGTTTCGCTATCGAAACAAATGCGCGGTATTCGTTCTGTCCCCATACCGTTCTTCATACTAAGTCAAACTGTATCTATGCACTAAGTATCTATTCGCCGTTAAACAAATTAATATACATGTGACGATTTAATTATTTATCAAACCCTACATATCGTAATATATGTCCTAGACTTAACGGTTAGAGCTAACGCCTAATGTAACTTGACGGACGGCAGGTACCAGAATCAATTCCTGGGTCCGTCAAGTAACTTTTAGTAAATCTATCTAATCCACCCTTTGTCTTCTCTTGTGAGCTTTAGGCAGCCATGGCTCTAGCTCCCTATCAAGCATTCAGTGACTACAACAAGTGTGGGGGCTTGGAGAAGGGAGTCAGGGACAGACTGCCTTTGCTCTTTTTCTATAAAGACCTAGAAAATACTCAAATATCAACACTCCCCTTATTTTCTAGTCTACTTTTTTCAACTCTTACAAACAAATAAACAAACACTCCTTCCCCTATTTTTTTTTTTTTTTTGTTTTTCTTCTTCCTTTTATAAAACTTAAGAAAAATACTCTTGTATTTAATACAATGCATTAGATGAACTGAAATAATAATTGCATCACACATTTCATTTAGCACCCCACTTATCATAAATCCGATCAAAGATTTTATGCACCTCCTCCCCTTTTCATCCAACCAAAATCTACTTTCCTTTCTGCATTTCCAACAGTCAGCCCCATCCCCAACCTGCAACACATACCCGGATGATAACCCTTTTACATGCACATCTTCACAAGTGACATCACACCAAGTAGTGATGTCAAATCCATCCACCGCCAAATATTCCCAAAAAACACTAGTCCCCACTAAGTTCCTCATAAGATCTACATCTTCCGTACTCATATTTTTATCCATGATAATTACCCCATTTTCTCACCATCCCTCACTCTCTCCCATGGAATTCTTTCCACTATCACTTTCTAATTTAATTCCCAATAAATATTTCTTCTCCCCTAAACTTTTAATCAAATATTTCTCTTCTCCCTTATCCTTTAAAACCTCTTCGACTTTCACTTTTCCTCTTTCCTCGGAATCCGTTGAAGTCTCCCTTTCCGACCAGTTTTTTGTTTCCCAATTATCTATAAAATTATCCCAATTAATTTTATCTTTCCCGTTTTCACTTATGGATCCTAGATCTGACTTTCCCATTTCTAAGTCATAAAATCTACACTCCTCGACATCCTCAAGTACCTCCTCTCTCTCTAATTCCCTTATGCCTCCAAAAGCACACTGTTGCTTTCGTGGGATTTCTGTGTGCTTTTCTCTCTTACCCATACTACTAATGTGGAGAAGCTCTAAAATATCTTCATCCTCTTTCTCCTCTTCCCCTTCTTCCTCCTCATCCACATTACAACTTCTAAGTTTTTCCAAACAAAGGCATTCTTCCATATAATGACCCGGTTGATGTCTTTTTGGAAAGCTTTCAGTCTCAGAGCAGCGCAGCTGCTATACAAACAAAGCAACGCAACTGCTATACAGACAGAGCAGCGCAACTGCTATGCAGGAGAGCAGCGCAACAACAGAGCAGACAGAGCAGCGCAGCTGCTATACAACAGGGCAACGCAGCAGCGGAGCAGCGCAACAGCAAAGCTGCAACACATACAGGACAACGCAACCACGATTATATTTGATATGGTCCGTACGGACAACGCAGCTTCTGATATATTTAATGTGATTCTTTACACGATAGAGCAATTGCGATAGATACGATTCTAGTCAACTTAGTGGGGAACTCAGTGGTAACGTAGTGGGTAACTCAGTGGTAGCTTAGTGATAGCTCAGTGGTAGCTTAGTGATAGCTCAGTGGTAGCTTGACAGATTAGTGGTAGCTTGGTGATTTGATGTACCTCTCAAGTACACTGGTGTTGCCAGTTCAACACAAGTATAAGACTTAGGACTTAGAACATATTATGTATCCAAACTTCCAAGTAGTAAAACTGCAGACAGTTTTTGGGAAACTTCTGAGTATTATATCTTGAGTGTTGTCAGGTCAATTGTGTTGAAACTTTGGGAGTTATCACTGTTTATGATACTCTATATTTTGATAGTGTTTTTTGAAGTTTGGATGCTTGTATAAGAATTGGTGAGCACTTAAGAACAACTGTTTGGTAGGATTCTTGATAGCTTCTGAGAGTGTATCATGTCTACTTCTACTACTACTGCTGCTCCTCCACTGCACCGGTGGTTGTAGAACAACAAATAACGCAAACAGTTAGCTATAACATAAATTGTTATCTAAATTATACAAAGTGTTAGCGATAACAAGAATTGTTATCTAATTTACACAAACTGTAAGCGATAACAAGAATTGTTACCTAAATTACACAAACAATTAGCAATAACAAGAATTGTTCCTAAATTACACAACAATTAGCGATAAAAAGAATTGTTACTTATATTGATGTTCTACGACCATTGGAGCAGGTGTAGCAGCAGCAGTAGTAGTAGAAGTAGACATAATTCACCACAGAAGCTTAAATATTTATTATGCTTGTGGAATGAGTGTCGTAACTCGTGCTGTGGGTGATGTGTCCTTACTCGTTGATGTAGAAGGAAAAGCAATTGAAAGGACTCTTCACAATGTCTTATTTGTGTCTGACTTTAAGAAAAATCTGTTTTGTACGTCCTTGGTACAGAGTAAAGGCTTTGAGGTTAATTTGAAAAATGGTCGGCATGTTGTTAGCAAAAATGTCAAGGTTGCGGTTACAGGTACTAGAGATAGTAGTAAGATGTATCGCATGGATATGGCTAATACCAAGGAGAATGATGTTCTGTACTCCGATGTTTTCCACTCAGATGAGTTGTGGCATAAAAGATTAGGCCATGTAAACTATGATAGATTGAGGAAAATGGTCATTGCTGGAAAAATAGAGGGTGTGTCAATCACAAATGAGCCGGTCAAAACTTGTGATGGTTGCGCTTTAGGAAAAATCCACAGATTGCCATTTCCTAAAGAGTTTGAGCATCGGTCAACGAAACTCTTACAACAAATTCATTCGGATGTCTTTGGTTTGGCGAAGGTTCCATCTGCCTCAGGGATGAAATATATGGTCACCTTCACAGATGATTTCTCCAGGTTTACAAAAGTTTACTTCATGAAGGAGAAGAGTGAAGTGTATGGTCACTTCAAACACTATAAAACATGTGGTGAAAAGCTTCATAATTTACCTATTTTGCAGCTTAGATCGGACAGTGGTGGTAAGTATACATCAAAGGAATTTGAAACCTTTTTACTCAAGGAGGGAATAAGTCATCTAGTGACTGTTCCATATTCACCGGAACAAAATGGGGTGTCGGAAAGACTGAATAGAACTATCACAGAGGGCTCTAGGTCGATGCTCGCAGATAAAAATGTGGATCCGAAATTCTAGGCTGAGGCTCTAAATTGTGCAGTTTATATTAAGAATAGGATAGGATCAAGATCGGTAGAAACTACTCTTTACAAGATTTAGACTGGAACCAAACCAGATTTTAGCCATTTCAAGGTCTTTGGTATTTAATGCTTTATATTGGATACGTCTACAGATAGATGGAAAACGGAATCGAAGGGATTATCGGGTATTCTATTAGGATATGATGATCACTCAAAAGGTTATAGAGTCTTTGTGTTTGAGAGGCAGAAAATAGTTGTAGCAAGGAACATCATTGTTAAAGATGAACTAGACTCCATAGATTTATTTAAAATGACAGAGCAGCAAAAGCAACAAAAGGTACAGGAATATGTCATTTTAGATTGCATGCAGGATATTGTCCCCCAGATTCCACAAACTCCGGTGGTGACTCCGGAGTCCGACTCTCTTCAAGTTCCTCAACAAATTCGGATTCAGACGGACCAACAGCGGTCTGTACACACAGATCGCTACCAGAGCAATCAGCGTAATGCACGGCATCCGACGATCTCAGCCTCAGAATTTTTGGGGGGAAGAAGATCAAGCAGCCGCCTGCAAGCAAGCTCTCACTTTGCCTACTCGGCAGCCTCGAGGAGCCTTCGACCATTCAGGAGGCTTTCTCATCACCAAAAACGGAATCACTGAATTGAGGCAGCAAACGACGAAATGAAGTCCATCTTGGAGGCTCAAACATGGGAGCTTGTGGACCTTCCTCCAGACAGAAAAGCGATCGGTAGCAAATGGGTATTCAAGGTGAAGTTAAATCCCGATAACACCATTGAACGTTATAAGGCCAAACTTGTGGCAAAGGGGTATAATCAAAAGGAAAGAATCGATTTTTAGGAAACATTTTCTCCGGTTGTAAGATTTCTGACAATTAGGATTTTGTTGTCTCTAGCTGCTAAAAAAGATATGGAAATACATCAGATGGATGTAAAGACGACCTTTTTGCACAAAGAACTAGAAGAGACCATTTACATGCAGCAGCCTGAAAAGTATGTGGAACCAGGAAAAGAACACTTAGTATGCAAGTTGCTAAAATCTTTGTACGGCCTAAAATAGGCCCCCAGACAGTGGAATCTAAAGCTTGATTAATTCTTGACTAGCCTAAGATTTCAAAGGATAAGTTCTGCTCACTTTGTCTACGTTCTAAAGGGTGAAAATGTGATAGTGTATATAGCAGTATATGTAGATGATTTGCTATTAATTAGCAAATCAATGGCTGAAATTAACAAAATCAAAACTGCTCTAAACTCACGGTTCGAGATGAAAGACCTCGGTGAGGCAAAATATATTTTGGGTATCCAGGTAGAGAGGGACAGAAATAAGAAAATAATAAAATTGATTCAAAAAGAGGCTATTGGAAACATGTTAGATGAGTACGGAATGCGAGGGGCAAAAGGATGTTTAACTCCAATGGAGTTTCGGCAGAAGTTAGAGGGAGAAGAGACAGAACCAAGTGTCATTGTTAGCGAGTATTTAGAGTCGAGGAGAATGATCCTATGACAATAATACCTTATAGACAGATAGTGGGAAGCTTAATATATTTCATGAATTGTACCCATCCTAACAATGCTGCAGCAGTCGGGGTACTGAGCAGGAGTCTAGAAAATCCGAGAAAATCTGATCTTGATGCAGCAAGGAGAGTCTTAAGATATTTTGCAGGAACTAAAGATCTCAAACTCACTCAAGGCGGAGGATAAGTCAAGCTGCAAACATGGAGTGATGCAAGCTATGGCAACATGCCAAGCCAGAAATCCACCACGGGATTTGTTCTACAAATTGGGAACGGTACTTGCTGCTAGAGCAACAAACTTCAAAAGGTTACAGCACAATCGACAATGGAGTCAGAATATATGGGAGCAAGCTCGACCCTCAACGAACTCTTATAGGTAAAATCCATATTACAAGAACTAGGATACATGCAAGTTTGTCCATAGGTGATCTGGTGTGATAACCAGACTGCCATTGCCATTGTTTCTAACCCGAGTCATCACTTCAAAATCAAGCACATGGATGTACGATTACACTTTGTAAGAGAAAAAGTGTTCTTTAGAGTGCTTAAATTATGTTATCTGCGAGATGCAAAAATGATTGTTGATATGCTCACTAAAGCCATTCCTGCTCCTAAGCTGAAGTTTTGTAGGGACGCAGTGGGATTAAGAAAATAGTTGACTTGCTGCACTGCTATACTGCCACTCTGCGATAAATCCACCATTGTGATGCAGTGGGACTGGGTAACTTGCTAATTGCTATATTGCTATGCTTCGATGTTGCGCTAGTTTATCACCGCAGCTGCGCCGCTATACTGAGTCTAAAGCTTTAGGGGAATGTTGTCTTTTTGAAAAGCTTTCAATCTTAGGGCAGCGCAGCTGGTATACAGACAAAGCAGCGTAGCTGCTATACAAACAGAGCAGCGCAACTGCTATACAACAGAGCAGCGCAGCAGCGAAGGTGCAACACCGACAGGACAACGCAACCACGATTATATTTGATATGGTCCGTACGGACAACGCAACGTCTGATAGTCTTTATGTGATTCTGTACACGATAGAGCAATTGCGATAGATATGATTCTAGTCAACTTAGTGGGGAACTCAGTGGTAGCTTAGTGGGTAACTCAGTGGTAGCTTACTGATAGCTCAGTGATAGCTTATTGATAGCTCAGTGGTAGCTTGACAGATTAGTGGTAGCTTGGTGGTTTAATGTACCTCTCAAGTACACTGGTGTTGCCAGTTCAACACAAGTATAATACTTAGGACTCAGAACATATTTTGTATCCAGACTTTGAAGTAGTAAAACTGCACTCAATTTTTGGGAAACTTCTGAGTATTATATCTTGAGTGTTGTCAGGTCAATTGTGTTGAAACTTTGGGAGTTATCACTGTTTATGATACTCTGTATTCTGATAGAGTTTTGTGAAGTTTGGATGTTTGTATAAGAATTGGTGAGCACTTAAAAACAACTGTTAGGTAGGATTCTTGATAGCTTCTAAGATTGTATCATGTCTACATCTACTACTACTGCTGCTCCTCCACCTGCACCAGTGGTTCTAAAACAACACCGTGTCCTTACAAAAGAAGCAAACCCCCTTTTTCAAAGCTCATTTTTCTTTTCCTCTCCATCTCTTTCCACCAAAGTTTCGATAAGATTTACCTTTGCCTTTCTTTCTCTCATCATGCTTCCGCTTGTCACCACCGTTCCTCTCATCACGTTTCCTCTCCTCACCACCGTTCCTCTCATCACGCTTCCGCTCGTCACCACCGTTCCTCTCATCACGCTTCAACTCGTCACCGTCGTTCCTCTCATCACGCTTCCGCCAATCACCACCAGTTGAAAATGCATTGACCTTGTCCCTTCCCCTACGAAGCTCCAAAGTGCTTTCCCTCACAAGAATTATCCCTATGGTAAAGCTCCAAGTCCATGATGAGCCATCCATTGCCTGCATACGACAAATGATATTTTTGTACTTATCTGGGAGTTTCATAAGTAATGTATTAATCTTACCCTCCTCAGATTCTACATATCCCGCACTAATAAGCTGAACATATAACGCAGCAATATCATTGCAAAACTCTATCATGCTACCGCTTTTATAAACATAGGCCTCTATTTCCTGTTTTACTAATTGCTGCCCCTGAATAGTCTCACTCTTATAAATCTGACTTAGTGCTTTCCATATCTCTGAAGACTTATTTAGACTTAAAAGAGTGATAGCTATGGAGTTAGACACATATCTAAACAAGAGATGTTTTGCTATAGTGTTTCTGTATTCCCATATTTTTCTGTCATTTTCTTCAGTTTTAATCCCTACAAGTGGTACCATAGCTGAAAGCCTAGCTCCCCTCACCATAGGTGTCCCTTTTTCCTTCTCCAATATTTCCCCATCCACGGAACGGTTTTTCCCTTCACCTTCCATTGCATCTGAACTCCGGTTGATATTTTGGGCAGCCTCAGACGATTCTCCATAGTAAGCTCTTCCAAAGCCAAGTAGGACATCTCACTTGTCCCGAAACAATTCCCCATAAGTGCTTTTCGAAAAACAATCCCTCCATAGTAAACTCCCAATAAGTGAAGTTTGTTCTATCGAACATTGGCACCCTAGATGGTGGGCCCATAACCTAAAACTCTGAGACCTCCATTGGCCCTCAGAGTATGCAGATCCAAAAGAAGCTAATTTAGATAGTGCCGACTCCAAGTTGATATAAACCCAAATGACTGACCCTTTGACAGTCAAAACCCCAATATTGATTCACCCCTGTGAAATAACACTTTCTGTGTTCTCAGATCCACCACAGAATGCAAAGTTAGAATATGAGATTTGGTCACATTCACCCACTTTGACTTTCCTTTAGAAATACCTCCACCATGGCAGACAAAAACTCTAACCAACAAAACCCCTGTGTAGCCTGGACTCCGTTGAGTCCGCAGCAAAAAGAATCACTGAAATTGGTCAAGTAAATTGATAGTTATGGCAGGCCAAAGTTTGCCATTTATACAAAGTGTTCTCTGGGAGAGGCAGCTATCTACCCAAAATTTTCTAAGTCGTATTCCCCCTCTTAAACTCTATCTACTAAAGTACGGTACCAATCAAATTATTGTGTCGTACAGAAAAGTACAGGTGCCAGTGTACTTTTTGTACGGCCATTGTACGACATGGCCAAAATGTCGACACGTGTCAAATCATGAATAGTTCCTGTAATCTCCGGAATTCCCGTAATCCAATGTTATCACGCCATGTGTCATCTGACGTGGCAAAGACCGTAAAACGCCAAAAGTACCTTTTCTGTGATCGAGGCGCCTATCGCGGCCGTTCGATCAAAACCGGCTACAATCCTAGCCGTTGAATATCGACGCACGGTATTTGTTTCGCTATCAAAACAAATGCGCGGCATCCGTTCTGTCCCCATACCGTACTTCGTACTAAGTCAAACTGTATCTATCCACTAAGTATCTTTTCGTCTATAAACGAATTAATATACATGTGATGATTTAAATATTTATCAAACCGTACATATCGTAATATATGTCCTAGACTTAACGGTTAGAGCTAACGCCTAATGTAACTTGACGGACGGCAGGTACCAGATTCAATTCCTGGGTCCGTCAAGTAACTTTTAGTAAATCTATCTAATCCACCCTTTGTCTTCTCTTGTGAGCTTTAGGCAGCCATGGCTCTAGCTCCCTATCAAGCATTCAGTGACTACAACAAGTGTGGGGGCTTGGAGAAGGGACTCAGGGACAGACTGCCTTTGCTCTTTTTCTATAAAGACCTAGAAAATACTCAAATATCAACACTCCCCTTATTTTCTAGTCTACTTTTTTCAACTCTTACAAACAAATAAACAAACACTCCTTCCCCTATTTTTTTTTCTTTTTCATTTTCTTTTTCCTTTTATAAAACTTAAGAAAAATACTCTCGTATTTAAAACAATACATTAGATGAAATGAAATAATAGTTGCATCACACATTTCATTTAGCACCCCACTTATCATAAATCCGATCAAAGATTTTATGCACCTCCTCCCCTTTTCATCCAACCAGAATCTACTTTCCCTTCTGCATTTCCAACAGTCAGCCCCATCCCCAACCTGCAACACATACCCGGATGATAACCCTTTTACAGGAGCATCTTCACAAGTGACATCACACCAAGTAGTGATGTCAAATCCATCCACCCCCAAATATTTCCAAAAAACACTAGTCCCCACTAAGTTCCTCATAAGATCTACATCTTCCGTACTCATATTTTTATCCATGATAATTACTCATTTTCTAAACTTCCCTCACTCTGTTCCATATAATTCTTTCCACTATCACTTTCTAATTTAATTCCCAATAAATATTTCTTCTCCCCTAAATTTTTAATCAAATATTTCTCTTCTCCCCTATCCTTTAAAACCTCTTCGACTTTCACTTTTCCTCTTTCCTCGAAATCCGTTGAAGTCTCCCTTTCCGACCACTTTTTTGTTTCCCTATTATCGATAAAATTATCCTCATTAATTTTATCTTTCCCATTTTCACTTATGGATCCTAGATCTGACTTTCCCATTTCTAAGTCATACACTCTACACTCCTCGACATCCTCAAGTACCTCCTCTCTCTCTACTTCCCTTATACTTCCAAAAGCACTTTGTTGCTTTCGTGGGATTTCTGTGTTTTTTTCTCTCTTCCCCATACTACTAATACGGAGAATCATTAAAATATCTTCATCCTCTTTCTCCTCTTCCCCTTCTTCCTCTTCATCCACATTACAACTTCTATGTTTTTCCAAACAAGGGTATTCCTCCATATAATGACCCGGTTCCCTACAAAAGAAGCAAACCCCCTTTTTCAAAGCTCCCCTTTCTTTTCCTCTCCATCTATTTCCACCAAAGTTCCGATAAGGTTTACCTTTGTCTTTCTTTCACTCATCACGCTTCCGCTCGTCACCGCCGTTCCTCTCATCATGCTTCTGCTCGTCACCACCGTTCCTTTTATCATGCTTCCGCTCGTCACCGCGGTTCCTCTCATCACTCTTCCGCCAATCACCACTCGCTGAAAATGCATTAACCCTGTCCCTTCCCCAACGAAGCTCCAAAGTGCTTTCCCTCACAAGAATCATCCCCATGGTAAAGCTCCAAGTCCATGATGAGCCATCCATTGCTTGCATACGACAAGTGATGTTTTCGTACTCATCTGGGAGTTTCATAAGTAGTGTATTAATCTTCTCCTCAGATTCTACATATCTTGCACTAGTAAGATCAACATATAACGCAACAATAACATTGTAAAACTCTATCATGCTAGCGCCTTTATAAACATAGGCCTCTATTTCCTGTTTTTACTAATTGCTGCCTATGAATAGTCTCACTCTTATAAATCGGACTTAGTGCTTCCCATATCACTAAAGACTTATTTAGACTGAAAAGAGTGATAGTTATGGACTTAGACACATATCTAAGTATGAGATGTTTTGCTATAGTGTTTATGTATTCCCATATTTTTATGTCATTTTTTTCAATTTTAATCCCTACAAGTGGCACATTAGCTGAGAGCCTAGCTCCCCTCACCATAAGTGTCCCTTTTTCCTTCTCCAATATTTCCCCATCCACGGAACGATTTTTCCCTTTACCTTCCGTTGCATCTGAACTCCGGTTGATATTGTGGGCAGCCCCAGACGATTCTCCATAGTAAGCTCCTCCAAAGCTAGGTGGCGGACATCTCACTTGTCCCGAAACAATTCCCCATAAGTGCTTTTCGAAAAGCAATCCCTCTATAGTAAACTCCCAATAAGTGAAGTCTGTTCCATCGAACATAGGCACCCTAGATGGTGGGCCCATAACCTGATACTCTGAGACCTCCTTTGGCCCTCAGAGTATGCAGATCCAAAAGAAGCTAATCTAGATAGTGCCGACTCCAAGTTGATATAAACCCAAATGACTGACCCCTTGACAGTCAAAACCACAATATAGATTCACCCCTGTGAAATAACACTTTCTTTGTGCTCAGAGCCACCACAGAATGCAAAGTTAAAATATGAGATTTTAACACATTCACCCACTTTGACTTTCCCTTAGAAATACCGCCACCCTGGCAAAGAAAAACTTTTACCTATATCATCCTTGTGTAGCTTGGACTCCTCTGAGTCTGCAGCAAAAAGAATCACTGAAAATGGTTAAGTAAATTGATAGTTATGGCAGGCCAAAGTATACCATTTACACAAGGTGCTCTCTGGGAGAGGCAGCTATTTTCCCAAAATTTTCTCCTATTCCCCCTCTAAAAATCTATCTACTAAAGTACGGCACCAATCAAATTACTGTGTCGTACAGAAAAGTACAGGTGCTGGTGTACTTTCTGTACGGCCATTGTAGGACATGGCCAAAATGTCGACACGTGTCAAATCAGGATTAGTTCCTGTAATCTCCGGAATTCCCGTAATCTAATGTTATCACGCCACATGTCATCTGACGTGGCAAAGACCGTAAAACGCCAAAAGTACCTTTTTTGTGATCGCGGCGCTTATCGCGGCCGTCTGTTCGGCCGGCTATAATCTTAGCCGCTGAAATTCGACGCGCGGTATTTGTTTCGCTATCGAAACAAATGCGCGGTATCCGTTCTGTCCCCATACCGTACTTCGTACTAAGTCAAACTGTATCTATGCACTAAGTATCTATTCGCCGTTAAACGAATTAATATACATGTGACGATTTAAATATTTATCAAACCCTACATATCGTAATATATGTCCTAGACTTAACGGTTAGAGCTAACGGCTAATGTAACTTGACGGACGGCAGGTACCAGAATCAATTCCTGGGTCCGTCAAGTAACTTTTAGTAAATCTATCTAATCCACCCCTTGTCTTCTCTAGTGAGCTTTAGGCAGCCATGGCTCTAGCTCCCTATCAAGCCTTCAGTGACTACAACAAGTGTGGGGGCTTGGAGAAGGGAGTCAGGGACAGACTGCCTTTGCTCTTTTTCTATAAAGACCTAGAAAATACTCAAATATCAACATAGTTTAGTTATAAATAGTTTTGTTTGGTTTTGCGTGCGTAGTACTTTAGGTGTGTACGGTAGTAAGCAATACAAAACAAAGGAATCGGTCGTTTATAGTTTTAATTTATGTTATCTATATTTTTGTTTATGTTTATTATTTTTAATTTTTGTATTTTATATCTTATATATTAGTTTGCCCTACGTTTCTAAAATGTATTTTTTCTTGTTAAAAAGTTATGATCCGATGTTATTCTGATAAAAAAAATAAAAAAAAAAAAGGATTTTAGGACCGAAAAAAAACAAGAAAATACAAAAAAACAAAAAAAAATCTGATTCTTGTTTGTGATTTCGGTGGACCAAGCTTAAGAGGAGAAGTGTATAATTATTATACTATTAACAAAGAAAAAAATAACTTCAGATTACATTTTATTTGTTTGAGCAAAGACTTCGCGTTATGCGCATGACACACAAGTCATTTATATGATATTACTTTTCATACGACTATGTATACCTTCTATCTATAGTAGAGTCAAAGTTGTATCAGTCAGCCACGATATATTTGAAACTTTAAGACCTCCATTAGTCCTTAGACAAGGCAACTCTCAAGAAATGTCCAAAGTGCCTGAGTAACGTGAGGGAAGGGCCCACAGCCCTGAGTCGTCGGCATCAGAGTCCTCCAAATAACCCCCAAATGCGAATGCTTCCCAGAATGATGATCATGCCCAATGCTGCCCATATCCCTCCTATAGATATGCATGCATAATAGGAGAGACTCTCGGACAGGGAATAGGGATGAGTGTCGGGGAAGGCGAAAGTTATCCCCTCCACCTTCTTCCCCCCCCCCCTTTGGCTAGGGAAAGGGAATTCGGTCTCGGTAATCGGGTTGATATACCAATTCCTAGCTTTCTCTACGGGAAGTCGATCGCACTTGTTCCCTCAAAACCCACTGTCCTGATCCAGGGGTTTCAGTTTACTCCGGGATGGTCACTCCAAAGCAAAGAGAACTCCAAATGAAGACACAAATGCACTGCTACGTAGAAATATATAGGTAATAGGATTGGCTTTCCAGATTTAACAATATCACCTTGCTTTAGAAAAAAGAATAAAAAAAAAAGCATGTGAAATATAGCGAAGCAAGCTTAACATACCACAGCAAGAAACGATGACAATGAGAGAAATGCGACCCCTTCTCCCGATAGAATCGGAAATAGGTATAGTGCTCTTTCAACCTACGGTGTCCGCAGCTTGGAGTCGACCAAGCTCTTCTCGGTATCAAACAGCAAAAAGTCCAAATATCACCCAAAAGAGCAGATAGTGCCAACTACTCGCCCGAACTGTGATTCCCACAAAAGAGAGATCGAAAACCAAAATGGCAATACAGTCAAAACAGAACAAAGATTCTCCAAAAGAAGGTTTGTTGGAATTCTGAGGGTTTTCACATGAGACTGCATGAAAAACAATCTGTCTCTTTGACCCCAAGTGCCTTACACATGAAAGTTTGTCAAATTGTATGTCCCAAAGTCAAAGCTACGTTATTTTCCAATAAGCGGCAAGCAAGTGTAAGTGAACAGACATAAGAGAAACTAATCCGTACTACACTTGGGGCAAAATGTTGTGCTCCAGACTGCGGTTAGATCCGCGGCCGGAAGTCATTATTTGGTCCCCTATTATAAGACAAAGTCGTGAAAAATGACACTAACTTGCCAAAATTTGACCTAGCGTAATTAATGGACCAAAAGTTAGCTGAGCCTGAGCTAAATTCCTACATACGTCTAACAGCATAATCTAGATGCAAATCTAGAAAGTTACGTGGCAATCTACCATGTACTCCCCACAGAGGCTGTAGGAAACTGGTCCCATGTAACGGAATTGCTATCTTTGAAACAGTAAAAATTGGTCAATCAGCCTCCGTTAGACGCGAAATAAAGTGCGTTCCGCTCAGTTTAGGAAACACAAGGATCTCGTCCAGCTTGGTGCACCCCCTCCTCCATATTCTGAAGACCGTACAAGGTAAAATGGGCTCGGAAATCCTTTCGAAATACAGGTGTGCCTAAAAAGCACACGAGCTTGACAGAAACTTATCTAGTTAGTGCCGACTCCTAGGTGATACATGAAACTCTGAGACCTCCATAAGTCCTCAGAGTGAACAGCTTCTAAGAAGCCTCTAGGATAACTCTGACCCCTTTTTGTTTTAGCAAGAACAACTGCCACTTTGGCAGACAAAAACTCTGACCACCTTCACTCTTGTGAAGGCAAGACTCCCCTAAGTTGATAGCAAAAAAAGTCTCTAAATTTGCTCCCCAGAGCAGTAAGTTATGGAGGGTCAGAGTTGACATTTTGTACAAAAGCTCTCAACGAGAGAGGGTCCTATCTCCTAATTTTTCTAAGTCCTATCTCTCTCACAGACTCTATCTACTGATGTACGGAGCCAATCATATTCCACTTCCGTACACAAAATTACAACTGCCGGTGTACTTTTTGTACGGACATTGTACGACATGGCCTAAATGTCGACACGTTGTATATCCGGATTTGCTCCCTTAATCCTCGGAGATGCCGCGATCCAATGTTATTCCGCCACATGTCATCCGATATGGCGATGACCACAAACCGCCGAAATCCTCTTCTGCGATCTCGGCGTTCATTCCGGCCGTCCGATTAAATTCACATTTAATCGTAGTCGTAATAAATACCTGCGCGGTATTCGTTTCGCTAAAGAAACAAATGCGCGATATTCGTTTCTTTATCCGTACCACAATCCGTACTTTTACATTACTAAATCTATGTATACCGTAAATAGTTCCAGTTAAATGAATTATCCTACTTGGTAATATATAACTAAACATCAAACCCAATAGAGCATAACACTAGAGCTTACGGATAAGGCTACCTTCTATTGGTTGCTTAGTGTTTGGCATGTACTACGATGAAATTCTAGGGGCAGCACATATCCTTTTAGTAAAAAAACCTCTAACGGTAAATAAACTAATATAAATATTTCACGTAAACCTCTGGATAGCCTAGGTAGCCATGGCTTTAGCTTCCTCTCCAATTTTTGAGTGACTACGACAAGTTTGAGAAGTTGGAGAGAGAAGTTAGAGGTAGACAGCCTCGGCTTTTTCCTATATTTCTACTAAGACCTAGAAAATACTTTAAACAGACCATTATTTTCTACACTCCCCTTATTTTCTAGTCACTCTTTAATATCATACCACACTTCTCCCTGCAGAAAATTAGCTTAGGGGAATGCACAAGTTTGGTCATCATATCTGCTACCATCTCACTATCTTGTCGGTACTCTAAACTTATTATTTTGTTTTCTACTTTCTCTCTAACAAAGTTGAGTGTAATGTCCATGTGTTTAGCTTTAAAATGATGTTTAGGATTGGAAGAAACAGCGATTGCTGCCTGATTATCACAAAAAAAATTATGCACACCACTCTTAAGGTGACCAAGCTCACCAAGCAAAGACTTGACCCACATCAATTCTTTTACAGCAGAGCAAGAGGCCATATACTCAGCCTCCATGGTGGACTGAGCAATAACTTTTTGCTGTTTGCTACTCCAACAGCAAGCCCCATCACCCA